>BJCO01000105.1:0-29628 GCA_018326465.1 Flaveria floridana | reverse complement strand
GGACGAGAGGGTGAGAATATAGCAGATAAAATCTGCTTCTAACACCCTTAACCGCCTTACTTATCCTACATGCCAATTTTTAGCCGACATACTCAATCGCACGATTGGACCATTCGCACGGCTCAATCGTACGACTGAGCCCATACGCCCATCATTCGTGCGATTGGGCTTCATTCGCACGTTTGGCATGCGACTGAACACTAATTTTAATTAAATAACTAAATATTAAACTTTTGGATGTTACATTGGTCCTCTTAATTAAGATAACAGTGCATTTGAGTAATAAACTCAAACAAATCCCACTGAGAACACAAATATCAATGATATTTGTAAACAATATAGATCAAACACTATAAAATATGGATGAACAATAATGAACACCTCATGAACACTCAATAAACCCTTGTTTGATTTGAATTGATTGCAACAGAAATTACAAAAGTGAAAGTCCCTCAATCAATGGCTCATTCAAGCTCCTCAAAATCCTAATTACAACTTAACTATTTATAGTGAATATAATATTCACTAATGACAATTAAGCCCCAAGACTTAAACTAATTAGGGAAAATATAAATAAAATATAAAAATGACTAAAACAAGATTAAATAAATTTTGTTGACACAAAATGTATTTATTAACAGTAAAACTATTAGTAAATATATATTCAACGTCTCGTCTCGATTCTTCGTCTCGAACGCGTCTGTTGGACTTTTCCGATGACTTTGACCGTGATGTTGACTTTTATTGACTTTGACTGTTTTGATAATATAGAATATCCTTTTCAGACCCAACAGATATCATTTCATCCTATTTTTCTTTTGGATAGAGAGTGTTGGAATAAGTGTATCAAGAATCTCCACTACAAGTCCACCAACCCTTTGACTATTTGTTTTCCTTCATATCCTCCTTCATACCCAATGATGGCGAAGAAGGTTATGATCTCTTCATCTTCATGTTTTTTAGGAGTGTCAGCATCATCACCAAACTGTAGACACTGTCTCACAGTTTGTTCAGTAATGGAAAGGGTGTGATCATTAGTGATTCTTCCAGATAAAGTCTTGATGCCATCAATCTTTGTAACTTCAGCAGTACTCCAAAATGATCTTATGAAGTTCTCATAGATGTCAGGTCTCATACTAATAGCATGAGCAACTCTAGTTGTAGATATAAATCTGATCATGTCTCTGAGTCCTTTAGCTTCAGGGACATCAGGGTCAAGATATCCACTAACATTCTAGAGTTTACTCCATGTGAGATTTGCCATTAGCTTATGCACAAGATACATATAAGTTAGTACTTGACAAGCAATCATCTACACTGGTGAAATCAAGTTGATTGTTTTAATTTTGACTTTATTTGGTCAAAATCAAAGAGTCATGGGTATTGTTTCATAGAAATTTGACCTAACTTGATTTTGTAATGCATGAACAATTTTATTGTGATTTATCTTTGATTTTGATGATAATTTTCTATTTAAGGTTTCTTTTAACATTCAAACATAGGTTTTGAAGTCGACATTTTCAGTGTGTTGATCCCCTGTTCATGCGACAATCTTAGGGTTTTGAAAATCACTTGTTCATGTTAATTTTCATGATCATTTATGTCATTGAACTTGGAAATGTCTATCAATCCTTAGTTTGATGTTGATTTTGTGATTTTTTGTGTGTTAGGGTTCTGAGTTCATCATGTGTTCGATGGGTAACTCTTACATATTACTGAAATCACCTTGTTTTGATACTACGATTGTTGGGAATTGAAATAGAGGCAATATGATGTTTGAAGAAAACTAAAATCAGAATGATATTGATGATTTTGATGATGAATGAAGAGCAATAGTAAGTTTTCGCTCGTCGCACTTTTAAAGTCCCTTAAATTTGAAAAGTATTACATGACATTTGCTGATCTGTTTAAATAGTCAATTTTAATTGCTTTTGTAAATTCTATAAGTTTTAAAAGAAATACGGGCGACTACTATAGCAAATAGGGAAGATTAACTCTGTCAGCATTTGTGTACTGTAACAAATACGGAAGTGTAAACTTGGGCATCATTTGTATACTATAGCGAATACAGAAGATTAAGTTGTCAGACACTTGAACACTGTAGCAAATGCAGAAGTTAAGTTATCATGCATTTTGACACTATAGCAAATGCGAATGTTTTAACTTATTAAGCATTTGTACACTGTAGCAAATGCTGAAGAACATTTGTCTTCTCGTATTTACTTCAACAAATGCGGATGAACAACCAAGTTGTCCGCATATCTTAAACTTCAAACATAATGAAAGGAGAGTGTGAGCACACTTCTAATTGTGATGATACAAATACACAAGTTTTAGTATTGATTTCAACCATACTTGGGAAATGCGGCTGAGTAAACAAATTCGGATGAACAAAAAGTTTTTATACTTGAAAACTTTGTTGTAAATATTTGTTATGAGACTAATGCGGTATATTTAACTTATCCACATTACTTATACTTGTTTTTATCATGACTCAAAACTGTTACCCGCATTGATTATGTGCTTGGGTTACCTTCACCCGTATTAACCAATGCTCTTACCTACATTAAGTTTTGAACTTGTCAAATCTTAATGTTTCTGCTATGGGTAATTTTGGTTGTTTTTGCTTTGATGCTTGATCTTTATGAAGCCGTGTCTTTTGCTTTTGACTATTTTGAAGATAAGTCTATTGATCTATTGTTTATGAAATTTTGACTGTTGCTTGGGTTTTCAATTCTTGCTTGGATTAAATTGTACACCAGATGTGATGCACGTTTCCCAGTGTTGACTGATCTTAGACTTTTGTGCTTCAAGAGGTCTGCAAATACTGAGATACTACGGTATAACTTCTGCGCCAACATAATTATTTTTTTGCTTTTTATATTTGTTTTTGAATTGTACATTTTTTTTGAAAGGAGACAACTGTACAAGTGATTAAAATTTTAATTACTCCCCCTAAAGTTTATATCCATAAGGGATAAAAACTTTAAAGATTTAAAAATTTTGAAGAGAAAAAGTTTTGTGATTTTTTTTTTGTTTTCTTATCTATAGATGAAGTGGAGATATATCTTTCTTGGGATCATATCAATCTTACCTTTCACAAGTACAAGCAATTATTAGTAAAACAGACATGGCCATGAACATATTGATTGAAGGTATATTTGTCCTCTTAAACTCATACTTGGTTAATATTTTAATGCTAGTGATCTTATCATGTTTTTTGAGTTGATTGAGTATTCAACATGTACCTCACACTCAAAAGCATGGTAAGGTCAACCATCTGCATGTAATGTATGGTAGAACTTTTGACAGCTTATTTGACCAGGTCATTTAAAATATGAAATCTTATTTTGCTTGATCCTCAATAGGATTCTTTTTATTTTGATCCTTTTATCTGTTTGATCCTCATTGGGATTCTTTTAACTTCACTTTGGAATTTGATCTCTGTTAGGATTCTTTTTGTTTCATTCACTTGGAATGCATTTTATTCTATTGTTTCATCCAAGTTGGATGTGTTCCTCATTGGGAATCTTGTTAGATCATGACATCAGCACTATGTTCTTGTTTCTTCAAATCTTTGCTCAGCAAAATAGAGGAGAAACTGATGTGAGTAAAAGAGATTCCTATGACATCATTTCCTGGTGTGTTTAGGTTACTACACATACATTTGGATAAGCTAATACTTATACACTCTTTGAGATGAAAGCTTCACTGTTGAATATAAGCTTTAGTTCATCACTGCATGTGTTTTCCTTTCCAAGTTGAGCCTACCCGCATATCAGATAAGTCATGTCAGTCATTTGAGTTTTATAAATAAACACAGTGAATGATATAACAACTGTAATTATATCATTTCCCAAAATATAAAACATATACTTCTGCAAGATGAATTCTTTTTGTATTTTTGTAATATTTGAATGTTTGTGTGGATTTTGGTTTTTTACTCAAGGTTAATCATGCCAATTGATTGAACTAAGAATTCAAATTGACTTGGATCAAATGCCTTAGTGAATAAACTGGCTAATTGATTTGCAGTGTGAACCTGTATATATATTTGATTAACCCTTTTTATCATAATGTCTCAAAAAGTGATATCTAATTTCAATATGTTTTGGTTTTGATTGTTGAACTGGATTATTTGTTATGAACATAGCTGCTATGTTGTTAATATGAATTGGTGTGTGCAAGAAGTTAAAACCATAATCAAGCATCTCGTTTTGAATCTAGATAACTTGAGAGCAACAAGCTGATGCGGCTATGTACTCAGCTTCTGCTGTTGAAACAAACACATTTATCTGCTTCTTACACTACTAGGAGACTAGTTTGGGACCAAGATATTGACAACCGCCAGATGTGGACTTCCTATTGAAATTGCATCCCTCATAGTCACTGTCAGTGTATGCATAGAGATTGAAATTTCCTTCCTTTGGATACCATAATCCAAGTGTAGGGTTTCCCTTGAGATATCTAAATATCCTCTTGACTGTATTCACATGAGATTCCTTAGGATCTGCTTGATACCTTGCACAAACACATACACCAAACATTATGTCAGATCTTCTAGCTGTTAGATACATGAGTGATTCCATCATTGATCAATAATGAGTCTGCTCCACTGATTTCCTTTCTGAATCTGTCCCTATCTTCATCTTTGTATCAACAGGAGTTCTAATAGACTAACAATCTGCAAAATGAAATTTCTTCAACATGGTTTTCACATATTTTGATTGATTGATGAAGATTCCATCTGCTATTTGTTGTACTTGCAACCCTAAAAAGAAAGTGAGTTCTGCCATTGCACTCATTTGAAATTTCGAATGCATGAGGTCTTTAAAGTCTTTGCAAAGTTGCTTGTTGGTTGAGCCAAAAATGATATCATCCACATAAATCTGGGGCTTTATATAGACCGTACCAAAGTTTTTTAGATTCTGATCAATCTTTCCTCTCTCGTATCCATGTGTAAGAAGGAAAAATGATAGAGTCTCATAGGCTTTATGTAGACTGTACAGAGCTTTATCAAGCTTGTATACCCTATGCGGGAAATTTGGGTCTTTAAAGCTTGGAGGTTGACTCATATAGACTTCTTCAGCAACTTTGCCACAGAGAAAAGCACACTTCACATCCATTTGGTAGACAGTAAATTTCATGGATGCAGAGTACCCCAGGAAAAGTCTAATGGCTTGTAATCTGGCTACAGGAGCAAACACTTTATCATAATCTATTTCTTTTTCTTGAGTGTATCCTTATGCCACTTAATCTTGCTTGGTTTCTGATGACATTGCCTTGTCATCAGTCTTGTTTCTGTGTAGCCATCTTGTACTGATAGGGTATTGACCTTCGGGTATATCTACGAGTTGCCATACTTCATGTTTCTTGAATTGGAGTAACTCTTCCAGCATTGCCTCGATCCAGCCATTGTCTTGAAGTGCCTCTTTTATGCTCTTGGGCATTGTCTGACATATAAAGCAAGAAAACAAACATATGTTTGCAATACTTGACTTGCTTCTAGTCACTCGCTCATCTAATTCGCCAAAGATGTTTGACACTGGATGATCCTTATGTATCATTATGGTTAGAATGGAGTCACCAGCTATTGATACATCAAGGTTGAAGACATTCCAGATCATCATGGTAAGAGGAACCTACAGGTTGTGATGCGGGGGAGTGATGAAAGTAATCAAAGACTTCATCTGTTTCTGATTGGGCATCTGCTGTACTTTGAACACTGTCATCACTTGCATTTTTCTCAATCTCAACTGGAGCAGTAGCTAGTTCTTGCTCTCTCACTTTGTTTGATGGTTCATCTGAAGGAGTTGGTATTGAGCTAGGACCAGCCTCAGTTGAAACACTTTGATTTTGTAGTGCTTGTCTGACAGGATCAGCTTGTAAAGGAACATCTTCATCTGTGTGATCAGCAGAAGTAGGAGGAATCATGGGAGAATCATCTCTTCTTTCTACTATTCTGGAAGATCTAACTGATTGTAGGTTACCTGCATTTGACAAGTGAAGCTGATAAAAAGATCTAGTAAATGAATCAATATCAAATAGCCAGTCGGGACAATTTGTTGACTTAGGAAATGAATGTTCATTGAATTGATCATTAGTTGATTCATCAATGATGTTTAATCTGGAATTAAACACTCTGAAAGCCTTTGAGACTAAGGAATAACCTACAATGAATCCCTCATCAGACTTTGAAGCAAACTTTCCTAAATGATAAATGGTGTTTAATATTGATACATGACTACCAAATGACTTGAAAACTCCAATATATGGTTTTCTATGAAAGAGAAGTTCATATGGTGTTCTATTGCTTTCTTTGATTATCAAAGTTTGATTTTGTACAAAGCAAGATGTGTTAACTGCTTCTGCCCAAAAGGTAATAGGTATTTAGCATCTGCTAGGATTGTTCATGCTGCTTCAATTAGTGTTCTATTTCTCCTTTCAGCTACCCTATTTTGTTGAGGAGTCCTAGCTGCACTAAATTGATAAGCAATGCCTTAGGTTTTACAAAATGAACTTAGATCTTTATTTTTGAATTCAGTACCATTATCACTTTTATTTGATTTTACTCTATGATCATGTTGGTACTCAAAATAAAGTCGTTAATTATTTATGATGCTTCGCTTTTATGAAGTAAATATAAAACTCATTCAAAATGTGAATAGTCATCAATGATCACTAAGCAATATAAGTTTCTTTCCGCTACTCATAACATGAGTTGGTCCAAAAAGATCCATATGAAGTAGCTTTAACGGAGTATTGTTAGTGATCACAAGCTTTGGTTTGAGAGACTACTTGTGCGGTTTTCCTTTGAGACATGCAGGATAGTGGTCAATGAAATGGAATTCTTTTTGAGGTAAACCAATAACATGGTTTCCTTTGACCAATTTGTTCATGTTTTTGAACTTTGTATGTCCCAGTCGTCTATACCAAAGTTCTGACTCATCAAATGCTGCTTTAGGCAAAAGACATGTTTTTTCTTTAGGATGTGTAAAACTAAGGTTTAAGACATAGGTATTATTCTTCCTCTGAGTCTTGAAGACAATCCATTCATTAGGGATTTTGAAATCTTGGTTTCAAAATGTAACAGTGAGTGTCAGTGAAGTGAGTTAAATATTTCTTGTCACAGATTTATGACATGCTAAGAAGATTGAAGTTCAGTTGCTCGCAGTAATTCACTCTATCAAAGCTCAGTAATCCATTCGTCACAGATCATTCATCGGTAATTCTCCCACCTTGTGAATCTCCACCAAATGCTATAATTGTTCTATGCATGTTCTTGAAGTCATGAAGGATGGATCGATCTCCTGTCATGTGTTAGGAGCATCCACTGTCCATGTACCATAGGCTGTTGGACCTATATGGATGACCCTACAAGCAAAAAGAAACTAATTAGAATATGGAACCCAAGCCATTATGGTCTTGGGTTTCCTGGTTCTATCTAAGACTATAACTTCTTGGTATTTTCATCTACTTTAAGACTTAGAGGATGATGCATTGATTAATTTGTGTGGGGTTCTTCTTTTCTTTTGCTCAATATCAACTGACGGGTCAGAAGAGTCATCAACCCATTTATCCCTTTTTCTAGATAGAAATTGCACAAATCTTTGATTTTCAGAAATCACTTTTGTTTTGGCTCTTGGAAAAACACCAAGTGACTATTTCATATTTTTATTTAAATTTTTTTTGACACTCTTTAACTTCCAATTGTCATAGAAGTCATCATCTGAATTTAAAATTCTAAAAGGTCTATTGTTTTATGGACTTCTAGCTTTGACCTTAACAGATGAAATTGGTGAGATGGGTTTGTTTATAGGATTCTTAAGCCTTTCTGATTAAAGAAGCAATTAGATGTATTGTGATTTGCCATATAACATACAGAACAATACTTGATAAAATAGCAATTTTTGTTTAAATGATTGTTCAAATCACAGATTGAGCAATATTGATTTAAATAGCACTCATCTGGGTTGTGATTCAGCATGTCACAGTTGTCATAGTACATCAGTTTGATCTTTGTTTTGGAGGATGAAACTTCAAGATCCTTAACTTGTTTTAACTTTGACACTTGTTTTTGTTTTTGTTGAAGAAGTAAGTTCATCCTTTTTGATATCAGTAGATTGTTTAACAACTCTACTATGTTTTTTGTTTGAAGGATGTCTTTGCTTCTTTTGAGCTTCCTCACCTCTAAATCATATAGTTTAACATCCTTTTTGTTGAAAATGTCAAACCTATTCCTTGTTTTGAATTCTGAGGCGAGGTTAGTTCAAATTTTGTTTTTGTTGTTTGAATCTTTGGTGATCTTGCTTTGAATGATGGAGATGCTAATTCTTGGCCTTTAGGTTTGAATGAGACCTTGTCTCATTTGCTTGAACTGTTTGGAGATTTAATCGCACCATCAGACTTGCTTTCAGCAGTTTGTTTCAAGGAAACCTTAGCATTTGTAATCACTTTGAGCTTTTCCATGATGAATTTCACAAAAGGAACAATCGACTTGACTGGACTCTTCTGTTTCTTCACAATAGTATGTTTGCCTGAGCACTCTTTTATCTTAATGGGATGACCTAATCTGATTTTATCCTCATCTGTTTCTATGTAGATTGTTGGGTTATTGTGAGGATTAGTTGTTTGTGAAACTAATGTTTAGTTTCAGTAGATGTAGGTTCAATTTATTCAGACAAAGTGAGTGTCTCAGGCATAATAGTGTAATTGTCATTATAAGGTGGAAGATAAGAATTATATCCTATCCCAATCATGTCCTTATGATCATTTTGTCAATTAAGCAACTCTTGTGGTTTGGTAGATGAGAATTGAAATTTTTCAAGTTTCACTTCAGTAGCTGATTCCTCAGCTTTTGTTTTGGTTAACAATTCTGTTAACCTCTCATTCTCAGCAACAAGAGTATACTTTTCACCATGCAGTTTTTCAATATTTGAAAGCAATAACTTGATTTTGATTTCAAAGCTTTTTGTTTCATGTCTTAACATTTCATATTTTACTTTTTCTTCTTTGATTTTAGCAGCCAGTTTGTGATTATGTTCTCTGTATCCTTGATAACTATATCAACATACTAGTCTAAGTACAAAAGTCTTCATTAGAATTTGTGGTTGAACATCCGCATTAACTAATGTGGATGCCTTGGGCTTTATCAGCATTTCTTGATTGTCTTCAACATTAAGTGTTTGGTCATCAGCATTGACAAATGCGAATGAACAAACACTTGTCAGCATTCTTTGTGTATCCGCATTAGTTAATGCGGAAGAACAAAATACTTAACCATATTTGTTCTGTTTGTCCGCATTTGTATACGCGGAAGAACAAATACTTGTCAGCATTTGTTCTTTGGTCATCCGCATATAAAATATGGATAGCCAACACTAGTCTTCTTTACTTCATCCACGTATCTTCTTGGATGTGTGGGATTTTGCCAACAGAAGAACCATCAACCACCACTTGAATTGGCATGTATGATCCATTCAGGGTCCAATAAGATCTTCATTTTTGATTTCTGTTCCATTATCACTTCTGATTGATTTTACTTAATGATCAAGTTGATTTTTGATTATAGTGATAAAGTCTTTTCTTATTTGTGGCTTTGTTTTTATGAAGTAAAAAATGAAACCCATGTAAAACATGAATTGTCATCATTAATCACCAAACAATATTGTTTCTTTCCAATGCTCATAACATAAGTTGGTCCAAAAAGATCATGAGAAGTAACTTCAATGGAGTATTATTTGTGTTCACAAGCTTTGGTGTATGAGAAGACTTGTGTTGTTTTCCTTTGAGACATGCAGAAAAGTGGTCAATGAAATGGAATTCTTTTTGAGGTAAACCAATTACATAGTTTCCTTTGACAAATCTATTCATGTTTTTGAAGCTTGTATGTCCTAAACGTCTATGCCAAAGTTGTGACTCATCAAATGATGCTTTAGACACAAGACATGTTTCTTCTTCAGGATGTGCAAAATTAAGGTTTAAGACATTTTTCTTCTTTGGAGTCTTCAAGACAAACCATTCTTCAGTAATTTGAAATCCTAGTTTCAGAATATGGCAATGAGTGTCAGTGAAGTGAGTGGAATATTTCTTGTCACAGATCTGATACACCCTAAGAAGATTGAAATTCAACTGCTCGCAGTAGTTCACTCTCAAAGCTCAGTAATCCATTCGTCACATATTCTTCACCAGTAATTCTGCTACCTTATGAATCTCCACCAAATGCTACAGTAGTTCCTTGCATATGCTTGAAGTCATGAAGGAGGGAACTGTCTCCTGTCATGTGTCAGGAGCATCCATTGTCCACATACCATAAACTGTTGCACCTGTATGGATGGCCCTACAAGTAAAAAGAAACTAGTTAGAATATAGAACCCAAGCTATGATGCAACTTTGTGACTTAGAGGATGATGCTTTGATGGGTTTGTATGTGATTCTTCTTGGTTTCTTTTGCTTAATTTCAACTGAAGTGTTAGAAGAGTAGTCAAACCTTTGATCCCTATTTTTAGATAAAAATTAGGCACACTTTTTATTTTCAAAAATCACTTTTCTGTTAGGTCTTGGGAAAGAACTGAGTGATTGTTTCATATTTTTTTTTAAATTTTGTTTGACACTCTTTGACATCCAATTGTCATCGAAGTCATCATTAGAATTTGAAATTCTTAAAATTTTATTATGTTGTGGACTTATGCCTTTGAACTTGACAGTTGAAATTGGTGAGATGGGCTTGTTTTATAGAATTCTCAAGTCTTTCTGACTGAAGAAGCACTCAGATGTATTGTGATTTGTCATATTATATACAGAACAATACTTCTTAAAGTAAAAGTTTTTGTTTGAATGATTGTTCATCTCACAGATTGAACAATATTGATTAAAATAACACGCAACTGTGTTATGATTGGACATGCTACAATTTTCGCATTACATCTACTTGATCTTTGTTTTGGAGGATGAAGCTTCACTATGTTTATCTGGTTTTAATTTTGACTTGTTTTGCTTTTGTTGAAGAAGCAAGTTCATCCTTTTTGATATCAGTAGATTGTTTCACAATTCTACTGTGTTGTTTGTTTAAAGGACGTCTTTGCTTATTTTGAGTCTTTCTCACCTGTGAATTAAATTGATCAATATCCTTTTTGTTGAAAATGTCATAACCTATTCCTTGTTTTGATTTCTGTGGTGAACTCAGTTCTATTTTCATTTTTGGTGTTTGAATCTTGGGTAATTTCACTCTAAATGTTGGAGAATCTAATGCTTTGCCTTTAGTTTTCATTGAAACCTTTTCTGATTTGCTTAAATGTTTAGGATATTTACTCTCACCATCATATCTGTTTTCAGCAGTGGATTTAAAAGACAATTTAGCCTTGTCAATCATTGTGAGTCTTTCTAGAATGAATTTCACAAAAGGAAAAATGGCATTGACTGGACTCTTTTGTTTCTTGACACTTACATGTTTGTTCGAGTACTCTTTAATATTGATTGGATCACCTAATCTGATTTTATCCTCATTTGTATCAATCTAAACATTTTGGATTATTTTTAGGATTAGTTATCTGTGAAACTTCTGTTTTTGTTTTAGGAAACTTTAGGTTCATTTGATTTAGACAAAGTGAGTGGCTCAGGCAAAACAGCGTAATTGTCATTGTATGGTGGAGGACAAGAATTGTATCCTATCCTAGTCATGTCCTTAGGATCCTTTTATGAATCAAGTAACTCTTGTAGCTTGCTAGAAGAGATTTGAAACTTTTTAAGTTTTACTTCAGTAGCTGATTGCTCAGCTTTGGTTTTGGTTAACAATTTAGTTAACCTCTCATTCTCAGCAACTTGAGTATACTTTTCACCATGCAATTTTTCAATATCTGAAAGTAATGACTTGATTCTAATTTCAAAGCTTTTCATGTCATGTCTTAACATTTCAGATTTTACTTTTTCTTCTTTGACTTTAGCAGCCAATT
The DNA here is from genome assembly GCA_018326465.1 of Flaveria floridana. Classification (NCBI taxonomy): domain Eukaryota; kingdom Viridiplantae; phylum Streptophyta; class Magnoliopsida; order Asterales; family Asteraceae; genus Flaveria; species Flaveria floridana. The sequence goes on along the minus strand of BJCO01000105.1, from coordinate 17,677 downwards.
TGTGATTATGTTCTCTGTATCCTTGTAATTCATTAATGCATTTTTCACTACATAGATTTGATTTTACCTCAGATGGCATGCGAGGTGGACTACCATTGATGCGAGACATGAGTGCATGATTTTGAAATTGAGGTTTGACTTCCTCTGCATACAGGCTCTAATCACAGACTCCATCTTTTCTGATGACAAGTTATTTGAGGTTGATTGGCTGTTTCCATGGGCTTGCTGAGTTAGTTGGTGCTGACTTTGATGAGATTGTTGACGGTGATGCTGATGCAAAAATTGATTTTGATGACATGATTAAGGAGTTGAAGTTGATTGAGATGATGGTTGACTATGTCAATTTCTCTGGTAGTTGTTGTTGCTTCTGAGGGGTGCATTGCATTCCCTTAAGAAGTGACCAGTCATACCACAGTTGAAACACTTTACCTTGGATGTGTCATATCCAAGCTTTGTGTTTACATTCAAGCTTAGCTTCTTTCCTTTTCTAAATAATTTCTTTTCTCTCATAGCAATCATGGCCATTAGCCATGCAAATCCATTTCTTCAACATCATCTGAATCCATTTCTTCTAGATAGTCTTGTATCAAGTGAGCTGAAGTGAGTCTTCCTCCCAAGTATGCCTCAAAGCTTGCAAAAAGGCATTGTAAGTAGGCTTTTGTTCTTTAGATTTTTGATCAACATGCATGCTAGTAATTGTGTGGAAGTAGATGGATTGGATGATGATTGCTTGTGTTGTTGAGATGAAGCAATAAATCCAGTGGTTCAAGATTGATCTCTAGAGTACAGAAAATCATCTTCTTCAGGTATAAAGGCATTTTTCACAAAATGAGTTTTTAAAGAAAATTTATATGCCTTAATAACTTGTGGTCCACTCAAGTTTCTGCTTTTTTTCATCCAACTCAAGAGCTTCAATTAGCTTGTGCTATCCAAATCAAGTGAATTCTTCAGCATGGTCACATTCTGCTTCCAACTTTCTGGTAGACTGTGTAGCATTTTCTTGTTCATTTCTTTTTCCTTGTAAGTGACTCCCGTTATCTCCAAATCATTTACCAAGCAACAAAATCAAGTTGCTCTGTTAACATATGAGAAAGATCCTGGCTTCTCTGATGCTTGTCGTTTTCTTGCTCAGTCATCCTATCTCACCGCACTTACAATCGACCCTCTAGTTTTTGAAGAACAACTACTGGAGTTCTGAAGAAACTGCCAATAGGTGATCTTGGACTATGAGAAGGCATTGTCTGCATTAGTGCAAGGGAAGACAGTGTTCATCACCCCAGCTTCATTCGACACTCGTCTAAGGCTAGATGGTGAAGAAGGAGTACTATCTTTCCCTAAAGCTGTTGTGAATGAATCATTCAAGGAGATAGGCTATGAAGGGGACTTCACAGTTAGAAACTTCATAAATGGTATGGTCTCCTACCAATGGAAGTACCTCCTCCATGTTATTGTTCACTCTCTATCAAATAAACATGGTGGATGCGACCAGATTCCTAAGGACTTATCTTACATAGTCCATGGAATGGTTCAAGGGGTCAAGTTCAAGTACTCCTAGTTTGTCTATACAAACTAGCTTGCCAACTTGGACTCCCTAGAGTACTACATGTTCACTTGAACTAGGCTCATAGTTAAGGGGAACTACTGCTCCTCTTAAACTGGGACAGATGAAGCCTGTCATCTTAAAAAACATATGAAAAACCATTGTTGGTTTCTCATGGGTCGAAATAGCCCTGGTCCAAAAAATGTTAGAGCTCATTGCTCAAGGTAATAACTTGACATCACCGGTCAATGTTGAACCCACATCTTCTACATCTACACTAGTCACACAGCCTCAAATAACCATCACCTACTCAAGAAAATCCAAACAAACCCCTGCTCATTCTATTCAGATTGAGTAGGCCCTCATACAATCACCTATGCAATAGGAAGTGGAAACAAGAGCTCCTACTTCCCCTGAGGAGCAAACCACTCCCATTACTTCATTTTCAGTGTTGATATTCCTCATGCTCAGGCTGATGAGCTCATTTCCCAAACCTCATGCCCTCATACTGAGTCTCAAAACTTTGGTGATCAACATTCAGGCAAAAGCTACCATCCCCAGCCGTTAGATCTAAACCAACCAATCCATGACCTTTAATTCTATGATGATAAGGATATGGGTTTCAGTGGTACCAAGAGTCTCTCTTCTCTTCCCCCTCTTAAAAAGAGATGAGTGCTCCTGATACACCCATATCTAGCCCATGCCATCCACCCCTAACTGAGGTGGACTTCCTTTAACATGTTTAGGAAGTCCATATGGAAGAGGCTATAACTTTTGTGTAATGCCCGAAAATTTCAAGAAAAGAAGGCTAGAGTAAGTTCTCGCACAAAGAGAACTCTTCACATGAGAACTTGTGCGAAAAGTTCGAGCTGGGTATAAATAACTGAGAGAGAAGTGCTGCTATTAGAGAGAGAAACCGTCTACATAGAGAGAGAAAGTGAAGAAACGAAGTGTTTAAGGTATGTAACTCGGGTAGTAACTCCTATTATGTACTAAGAATGGATTATTGGTAAATATAATGCATGCTTATGTTGTTTTCATACGACAAAGGCTTCGGGAAGGTTGTGTTGGTTCTAGAACTTCAAGAGGTGAGTTTCTAGTCCCCTTTTTATGAAAGTTTTATGTTTTGGGGCTATTATGCATACTAAATTGCTTGTGAATGCTTGTTTATGCTTGTGATGATGTTGTTTATGATGTTAAGCATGTTAGAACAGCCTTAGATGTGATACGTTATGTTTGGACGGGAAACCCGTAGTTTTCGCGCGACCAGTTTGGTGTACGAGACGGAATTCGAATCTGATAGTTCTTGTACAACAGGTAGTTCTCGCCCGACAGATGTTACTCACATGAAAGGATAGTTCTCTTGTGAGATGATGATGTTATTTGGCTAAGTTTTCTCATGGTGTGTAGTTGTATGTGTTTTTGTTATCTTTGCACATTAAATGGCTTTCAAAACGTTATGCTTTATGAAATGACTTTACGTAGAATGATAAATTTATGTACGTGAAGTGTTAAGTAGTGAAAGTGAAAAATAACAAAAATGAAAAGTGGAACGTAACGAATGAACGAAAGTCTTGCAAGCCAAATGAATGTAGGTTCACAACTCATTGAGGGGTTGTTACCTCAACTGTGTGCAGTTTAGCTAACCCATGAGGATGCTCACAGGAGTCAATCTTTGTGATTGATCAAGACGTATGAAAACGGGATCCTTTGTTGCTTGCCCCGATACTTGAGTTAGTTTCGTGCATAATGATCGGGTTCTATTTATAGACTTCGGCCCTGTACCAGCTTTGTGCATAATGTTTGGGGTATAGCATACGACAATGATCTAGATGAAAGTGAAAGAGAATAATGAAAGTTCGAAATGTTCGATAATGTACGAAAGCGAACGATGATGAAAGATAATAATAATTTATTATCTAATTGTATGTACGATGTATGATCACGTATGAAAGTAAAGGATATGTTGACACGAAAATAACGTATTTTACTATAAAACTAGAACCCACTCAGTGTCTCTGGCTTTCGTATGCATAATAGTTGGCAGGAAATTATTGATGCTGAGGAGGTGCGGGCATGGATGCATAAGCTACTCGGTATGATCCGATTCTGGCATCCATATTTTGTAAAATGCTATTGTGTTAATACAATTTTTGAGATGTAAACATGACGACGTGGTGCTGGGCCTCGTGTCATGAGGAACAGGGCTAGGGCTGCCAAAACAGCACCTAAAGAGCCCGAGCTTTTTCACCGGGAAGGTGGGGATGAGAGCGCTAATATGAGGGCTTCAATGAAGGAGACTGTAGTTGAGGAGGTTCATCAATTCATGCAGACGATTCTGCTGTCGATGGTGACTGAGGTTATTATAGTTGTGAGGGAGGATGAAAGGAAAGAGAAAATGAGAAGAAGAAGACTACTGGGAGAGGGGATAAGGAGGAGAACGGGAGCAACCAGATACTGAGATGGTTGTTTCTAGTGATGACGATGAGGAGGAAGCTGTGCAGGTAACTGGAAAGGGGTGCAACTATAGAGCATTCCAGAGATGCAAGCCCCCAACTTTCGATGGGAATGGAAATGTTGTTGCTTCTCACCAATGGGTGAGGGAAATGGACGCTGTGTTGGATATCAGCAAGTGCAGGGAGGACCAGAAGGTGAAATTTGCTACCCACTTGTTTTTGGAATATGCCTTATGCTAGTAGGACAACATTGTCCTGGCCAAGGGTAGCAGGGAGATTGGAAGGATGAGGTGGAGTGAACTGAATAAGCTGGTGATCAAGGAGTTTTGTCCTAACAGAGAACTTGACAAGATCGAGAGAGAGTTCCTACAGTTAGAGGCGGGGCCATGACACACGAGCAGTACATGACTAAGTTCAATGAGATAGTGAGGCTGGTGCTAGAGCAGGTGACACCCGTGTCATGAAAGATAAAGAGGTACATCCAAGGTTGATCATCATTCGACCAGGTACATTTAGTTTGGTGGTTGATCTCGCAGGGAGGCTGTATGATGAGAGAGTGATGGTTGAAGTGGTGGAGGGGAGTAAGAAAGCTGGTGGTGACTGGAATTGGAAGAGGAAGCATTTTGGTAGCGAGGGTTTCACTCCCAAGGGTTAGAAGGTGAAGGTAGAGGATCGTAAGGTGGTTACATGCAGTGCAGGAGTGAAGATGTGCAGCAAGTATGGGAGAGACCACTTGGAGAATGCAAGTGGGGAACGAACATTTGTTTCAAGTGTGGGAAGGCAGAGCATATGGCAAAGGATTTTAGGGGGGATGAGGTGCTATAACTGCGTTGAAGAGGGCCATTTGAGCAGGGATTGCAAGAAGCCGAGGGCTGAGAACTTCGGGGCAAGGAAGGTGATTGAGAAGGAGAAGGAAGGGCAGATGGCTAAAGCCAAGGCACTTACTATGACCCGGGAGGAGGCTAGGGTACACCCAGACATTGTGTCTGGTACATTCCTAGTAAACCAAACTTGTGCCTCGGTGCTTTTTGATTCTGGTGCTAGTAGGAGTTTTATTTTTGCTGCCTTCTATGATAAGTTGCCCATTAGTAGTAGAAAGATTGATGAGTCCTTTGATGTAGAAACTGCCAATGCTACGTCTACCAGTAGTTCTAATGTGGTAGTGGATTATAACATAGAATTGGAAAGCCATAGGTTCTCTGCCAGGTTGTTCGTGATGCCTTAGGTGGATTTGATGTAGTCCTAGGGATGGATTGGCTAGTAGCCTATTAGGCAAATATTGTGTGTTGTAAGAAGATGATTCGATTGATCATGCCTGATGGGAGTTTGATGATGATCTATGGCGATAGATTTTGCATGGTTCTGAAGGTAATTTAGATGGTGGTGGTGGAAAACTATATGAGGCGTGGATGTGGTGCCTATCTGGCCAATGTGAAGGATGTGGATGCGATAGTACCATGATTGTTGGACGTACTGGTCGTGTGTGACTTCCCAGATGTGTTCCCAGAGGATCTATCTCATGTCCCACCTGACCGCGAGATTGAGATCCAAATCGATCTGATACCTGGTTCCTAACTTGTTGCTAAGGCGTCGTATCATCTAGCTCCCTCTAAGATGCGGAAACTGGTGATTCAGCGGCAAGAGTTGCTAGATAAGGGGTTCATTCGACCAAGTATCTCTCCTTGGGGTGCTCCGGTCTTATTTGTAAAGAAGAAAGACAGTAGTATGACGATGTGCATCGAATACCATGAGCTGAAGTTAACAGTAAAGAATCGATATCCGTTGCCGGGGATTGATGACTTGTTTGATCAGCTCCAAGGTGCCAGTTCGTTCTCAAGGATAGATCTCCGATATGGTTACCATCAGCTAAAGGTGAAGGAGCATGTATTCCTAAAACAACTTTCCATATGTGTTACGGACACTATGAGTTTCTTGTGATGTCCTTTGGTTTAACAAATGCGTCAGCTGCTTTTATGGATATGATGAATCAGGTCTTTTGACCTATGCTAGATAAATCAGTGATCGTGTTTATTGATGATGTCCTAATTTATTCAAAGAGTGAAGAAGAGCATGCTAGTCCCATCCGTAAGGTGTCGGAGACACTTAGATGAGAGAAGTTGTGTGTCAAGTTCTCCAAATGTGCATTTTGGTTGCGCAAGCTTCAGTTTTTGGGTCATGTGGTGAATCCTAAAGGAATTATGGTGGATTCGGCAAAAGTTGAGGCGGTGATGGAATGGAAGTCGCCAATGACGCCATCCGAGATTCGTAGTTTCTTAAGTTTGACGGCTATTACATAAGATTCATCCAAGACTTCTCCAAGATAGCTTCACCATTGACTAAGTTGACCTGTAAGGATGTGAAGTTCGTATAGGGCCTAGAGCAGGAGAATGCTTTTGAAGAGCTAAAGACGAGATTGACTCAAGCTCTTGTCTTGATGTTGCTCGAAGGGAGTGAAGACTTGGTAGTCTATCCGGATACTTCTTATTCGGGATTGGGTTGCGTGTTGAGGCAACGGGTGAGATTTATATCATATGTGTCCTGACAATTGAAGATCCATGAGGCTAACCACCCTACTCATGATTTGGACTTGGCGGCTTTGGTCTTTGTATTGAAGATTTGGTGGCACTACTTGTACAGGACAAAGTGCACCATCTACACTGATCACAAGAGCTTGAAGTACTTCTTCAAGCAAAAGGATCTTAATATGAGGCAAAGGAGATAGTTGAAGCTTATCAAGGATTATGATTATGAGATCCACTACCATTCAAGTGGTGGCGAATGCCCTTAGTCGAAGGAGAGACCTTAGCTGATTCAGGTGAAGGCTTATCAGTTGATTATGACCTGTGATGTGATGAAGCAGGTCAAAGAATTTCAGGATGAAGTGCTGAAAGAAGATTAGATTAACTTCGAAAGGATGAAAAGTCTAGTCGTAGAGTTGGGTGAGAATACTCTCGGTGTTAGAACCCGTTCTGGGCGGATGTGGATTCCTCGTTATGGAGATCTACGTGGGAAGATCATGGATGAGGCTCATAAGACTCGATACTCAATTCTTTCTGACTTTATGAAAATATATCAAGATATGAAAAGGGATTATTGGTGGGGGAATGAAGTGCGACGTAGCGGAGTTTGTGAGTAAGTGCCTTACTTGTTTGCAAGTGAAGGCGGAGAATCAGAAGCCATACTAGAAGATGCAACCCTTGGATATACCCGAGTAGAAATGGGAGCACATCACCATGGACTTCATTACAAAGTTGCTACGTACGGAAAGGGATACGATGCCATATGGGTGATAGTTAATCGTCTGACGAAGAGTGCTCATTTTTCTACTGATCCGAGAGATGTATTCATCTGAGAGATTAGTGGATCTGTTTAACAAATAGATTGTAACTCATCATGGAGTACTTGTGTCTATCATGTCCGACCGTGACACTCGGTTTACATCAAAGTTTTGGAACATATTTCATGATACTATGGGGGCGAGGTTACATATCAGTAAGGCTTACCATCCTCAGATAGATGGTCAGTCGGAGAGAACCATTCAAATGCTAGAACATATGCTTCTGTCATACCCCGGCCCAAGGAGGGTGGGACGTCACAGACAAGCAACATACATAGCAGCGGAAACAAACCATCACAAGAGCGCATAAGGAGAGAAATAAAATGGCATTACATGATTAAAGTCAAACTAGGCTGTAACAGTCTAGCCCATAATACATGGTACAAATTCATTACTACAATCCAAATTTTTTATCAACCATGATTCAAATTGTTCAAAGTGTTTCAAGTTCAAGTAATGCCAAGGGTAGTCATATGTCTAGGTCATCCAAGTCTAGTTCTCCATTCAAGCCACTTCCATTAAGGGTTACCTAAAAGATGCTCAAAAAGATTTTTGTGTCAACTAAAAAGTTGGTGAATTCAATTGCTTAAAGTTTAAAAAATAGGACTCTTCAAAGTCCATAAGTTAACTTCAAAAGTCAATGTATCATTGTTATGGGGTCACAATCAACCCTGTACTCAGTCCCGGTTAGCCTCTTCTAAATTTGTGTTTAACCAGTTAAACCTAAGGATAACTGAGCCTCAAATAGTGCACCATACCTGCTGGATGATTCACCATAGTATCTTATAAAACCTGTTACATGACACAAACGATCCCTCAGGATCTCAGTGGGGTACCCTTCCTATCCGGAAGGCACTGTGTGTGGGGGTTTCCCCAAGTAGTTCTACCCATATACGACAAGCGGTTCACACAAGAACTAATGATTGTGAAACATTTAAGAGCAGGTTCAGACAAATATCCACAACATACAAGTATCATACCATAGCACAATAGCAAATTTCAGTTTAAACATAACTTGTTTCATCCCAAAACAGTAGTAAATAGGGGGCACTAGAAATCACCTTAGGTTTCAGGCAACGGATCTTCGAGTATAGAAAATGATTCAATCCTCGCATCCTAGCATAAAGATTAAAGTAATAAGCTATGTTCTCTAAGGTCATGTTGGTTGTAACTAGGTGTGTTATAAGTTTAAAAGTTCAACTAGCTTGATTTGTTAAGGTTGGCTTCAAAAAGTTTCCTTTTTAGGAAAGTTAGGGTTTTTAACATAAACAACATGTTTTAATGAATTTAATCAGTTTGTTATAGTGGTAATAAGTTTATCATGTATTTTTAGTCAAAGTGGTCGAATTTCTAAGGATTTGGCAGAATTTTCAGTTTAGTCCGTCAAGTTTCAAAATTTACAATTTTTAACCTAAAGTTTGTTTTCTTTGATTTCTTGATTTTTATGGCCCCTGATTAGTTTTTAGGAGTTTATTATTGAGTTCTTAACATGTTAAATTCCAATTTTTCCAGAACTTAATTTGGAACAATTAAAACTTATGTTTTTAGTTACTTGTTACGGTAAAACCGAAGACATTAACGGTTTCTTTTAAATTCTTCTGTTTCTATCCTGTTAACCTCTAAATATTATTTAATGACTTATGATAGGTCTAGTAAGCGGTCAAAATCATGTTTTTGGGTTCTTTTAATTAAAACTTCATTTTCTTTTAATTAAAACTTTATTTTCTTTTGATTTCCGGTTAAAGCGCGTTTTTACCCTGAACCGAACGTTCGAATACGTTTTAATTCAAGTTTTCACAAATTTCATGACTCAATGTCCCTAAATTACTGAAATATTTTGTTCCTAGTGGATTTTAGGTCTCTTTTATTTTTTAAGATTTCACTCAAAAAATTTTCGATTAAGTCTCGTTTTTAACGTTTAACTTCATTTAATTATGAGTTTAATCCAAATATCATCAAAATCTACCATTTTTCCTATTGTTTTCATATTAGAGCCAGGAATTCTTTTTAATATGCCAATCTCCTTTATTTTGCTATTTTTAAGTGATTTTCACCTTTTTCGGGTCTCAAAACAAGTCCATTATGTGTCCTAGGTCCTTCTTTTTATACTTCCAGCCATAGTATGAACATAGAACATTTAAAAACAATACCAAAACTACTGAAAATATATCAAAAGTCTTGGATATAACATTTATCATACGGATGTTGCATTTACTTGATGATTTACACCATTTGCACTTGTGTAAATCATACAAGTCATACCCAATCATTACCTAGACCCTTTTATAACTTTCAAATCAGATTATTAAGGTGTTCATAAGTTGTGTTTGAGCAGGTTTTAAGACTTGGTTCTGAGGGTTTTCAAACAAGTTCAAGGATGGTGTTATTTCATGTAAAAAGAGAGTTTTCAAGGTGTATCTTTGTGCACCAACCAAAGATTCATCATCCTATCATAATATATACCTTGTGTGAAGTTAGGGGTCCCTCAAGAACAAGTTTAGGCCGCAAGTTTCTACTAGGACAAAGAAAATATGATTTTTGATAGTTTACCGAGGTAAAACACATGAAATAACTTGATTTGGGTGTGTTAAACCTTACACTTTGAATGGTTCACGGTTTTGAGAGATTAGGGACGCTAGGTGAGCTGATTATTCACGAACAACGGCTGGAGCAACTTGTTTCTTCAAGAATCTATGCATAACAACCACCAAACGTCACTTTCTTGCTTGTGTTATGCTTGATGATGGTGAAATGTTGGTGTTCTTCACTAATTTGCTGAAAATGAATGTGTGTGTGTGTGTGTTTTCGGTGATGGAGAGGCCGGTAGGTAGAGAGAGGTGAGGGAGTTTGTGTGATATGTTTGAGACATTTTCTGACATAGGCGGCAATTGATCTTTTAATTCCGGGCCACTAGAATAGGGGCTTAATATCGTGATATATCTTATCGCTTCCCGGGTGAATCGAGTACTTAGATTTGTGGGCTTCATCTAAAATCACCTCTCTAATTCCACTATGGTTAGGCACCCATGCCCTTCCTTCACATTTATACAATCCATCATTGTCTACTTCCAAACGCTTCTCCATCCCTGTTAACATCTCACCAGACAACTTATTTTGCTTGAGGGCTTCCTCCTATGCTTCTTTCAATCTAGCGACAAGGCTAGTATACACCCTCATCCTTAAGGCGCGAACACGAAGGGGTCTTTCCCTTTCCTTTCTGCTCAGGGCATCTGCCACTACATTCGCTTTTCCTAGATGGTAGCGGATCTCACATTCATAATCATTTAGTAATTCTACCCATCTCCTTTGGCGCATGTTCAACATCTTCTGGTCTAGGATGTGCTGCAGGCTTTTGTGATTAGTGTAAATAACACACTTAGTGCCATAGAGGTAGTGTCTCCACATTATGAGAGAAAACACTATGGCACCCAACTCCAGATTGTGTGTTTTATAATTCCTTTCATGCTCGTTCAACAATGTGGATGCATAAGCGATCACCTTTTCCCGCTGCATTAACACACATCCAAATCTTTGACGCGAGGCATCACAATAAACTACGAGAGTCAGCTCGTGACGCTAGATGGTCTTCAGTATCTCACTCAGAGTAGGGTCGGAAGGTCCAAACTCACTAGCTTGACGGATGGATTGGGAATACGGATCACCGGCAAGAACACTCGGTCCATCATACAAACTACGCCTAGGTTGCACCCACTGCTCGTTCTGGGGAAGGCATGTAGGCAAGTCGATCATGGGTGGTGCTGGTGTCAAGGTCCTTGTAGGAGGAGGTGGAGGAGGAGGCATCCTAAAAGAGACAGAGGGTCCAGGTCTAGCACTCTTTCTAGGTCGAGTGACAACACGGGCACCCCTATCCCCAATGGGTGGAATAGGTGAGTAGGTAGGTGCGACGACATGTGGTGAGTTGGAGCGTGTTTGGCTCCTGGACGGAGATGTGGATGAGGAGTCTTCTGATGGCTCAGTTTCATCAGATGTCATGGATATCCAGCCCGGATGTCCACATCTTCGTAAGTATGCCTCATACTCCATCTTGGGCTTTGCCCTCCTAAAGTTCCCAACGAGAGCAGTCTCGTCAGTCGGGTGTGCAGGTGTCTTTCCCTTATCAGCAATGATCTTGTTATCCTTTAAAAATTATAATGAGTAATTTTGTTTCTCATAGCTCATGACAATAATAGTAATAGTACTAATAATAGTAGTGATGGAAGTAGTATTAATGAGCAGTAGTATTAGTAAACAATATTATCAATAAGCAGTAGTATCAACAAGCAACAGTATCAAGAAGCAGTAGTATCAATAAGTAGTAGATCAATAGGCAATAACAGACATGAAGTTCCAATAAAAAAGTATTAGCTTTAGGCTGAGAAGAAATTCCTTGTGTTTCGTGCTAGAATTTATGCGTCTGATAAATTCACGATTATGTTGATCAAGTGTAATCATCAATTTATCCAACCCCACTTACCCTAACATTCACCCAAGCAAGGACAGTCCTAAGGTATCAGGGTTGTAGCCTAGGGTCTACTAAGGTATTCCCGACTTCTCTACAACCTGTAGCTCTAATACCAATCTGTCACACCCCAGGGTGGGACGTCACAGACTAGCAACATATATGGCAGTGGAAACAAACCATCACAAGAGCGCACAAGGAGAGAAATAAAATGGCATTACATGATTAAAGTCAAACCGGGCTGTAACAGTCTAGCCCATCATACATAATACAAATTCATTACAATAATCCAAATGTTTTATCAACCATGTTTCAAATTGTTCAAAGTGTCTCAAATTCAAGTAATGACAAGGGTAGTCATATTTCTAGGTCATCCAATTCCAGCTCTCCATTCAAGCCAATTCCATTAGGGGGTTACCTGAAACATGCTTAAAAATATTTTTGTTTTAACTAAAAGTTGGTGAATTCAAGTGCTTAAAGTTAAAAAAAAGGACTCTTAAAAATCCACAAGTTAACTTCTAAAATTAATGTATCATTGTTGTGGGGTCATAATCAACCCTGCACTCAGTCCCGGTTAGCCTCTTCTAAAGCTGTGTTTAACCGGTTAACCCTAAGGATAACTGAGCCTCAAAGAGTGCAACATACCTGCTGGATGGTTCATCATAGTATCTTATAAAACCTGTTAAATGGCACAAATGATCCCTTATTAACTCAGTGGGGTACCCTTCCTATCCGGAAGACACTGTGTATAGGGGATTCCCCAATTAGATCTACCCATATTGGACAAGCGGTTCACAAAAGAACTAATGATTATGATACATTTAAGAGTAGCTTCAGAAAATATCCACAACATACAAGTATCATACCATAGCACAATAGCAAATTTCAGTTTAAACACAGCATGTTTCATCCCAAAACAGTAGTAAAAACGGGGCACTAGAACTCATCTTAGGTTTCAGGCAACGGATCTTCGAGTACAGAAAATGATTCAATCCTAGAAGCCTATCATCAAGATTCAAGTAATAAGCTATGTGCTCTATGGTCATGTCGGGTGTAACGAGGTGTGTTGTAAGGTTAAAAGTTCAACTAGTTTGATTTGTTAAGGTTGGCTTCAAAAAGTTTCCTTTTTAGGAAAGTTACGGTTTTTTAACATAAACAAAATGTTTTAATGACTTTAATCAGTTTATTATAGTGGTAATAATTTTATCATGTATGTTTAGTCAACGGGGTCGAATTTCCAAGGATTTGGTAGAATTTTCAGTTCAGTCCCTCAAGTTTCAAAATTTATAGTTTTTACCCTAAAGTTTGTTTTCTTTGATATCTTGACGTTTATGGCCCCTTATTAGTTTCTAGGAGTTTATTATTTCATTTTTAACATGTTAAATTCTGTTTTTTCCAGAACTTAATTTGGAGTAATTAAAACTTATGTTTTTAGTTACCGTCTACGGTAAAACCGAAGAATTTAACAGTTTGTTATAAATTCTTCTATTTCTATCCCGTTAACCTCTAAATAATATTTAATGACTTATAATAAGTCTAATAAGCTGTCAAAATCATGTTTTTAGGTTCTTTTAATTAAAACTTCATTTTCTTTTGATTTACCCGTTAAAACGTATTTTTACCTAGAACCGAACGCCCGAATATGTTTTAATTCAAGTTTTCACAAATTTCATGACTCAATGTCCCTAAATTACTGAAATATTTTGTTCCTAGCGGATTTTAGGTCTCTTTTATTATTTTTAAGATTTCACTAAAAAAAATTTCGATTAAGTCCCGTTTTTAACATTTAACTTCATTTAATCATGAGTTTAACCAAAATATCATCAAATTCGACCATTTTGCCTATTATTTTAATATTAGAGATTGGAATTATTTTTAATATGGAAATCTCCTCTATGTTGCTATTTTTAAGTGATTTTCACCTTTTTCGGGTCTCAAAACAAGTCCATTATGTGTCCTAGCTCCTACATTTTATACTTCCAGCCATAGAATGAACATTGAACCTTTAAAATAATCCCAAAACTACTGAAAATATATCAAAAGTATCGGATCTAACATGTATCATACATATGTTGCATTTACTTGATGATTTACACCATTTGCATTTGTGTAAATCTTACAAATCATACCCAATCATCACCTAGACACTTTTGTAGCTTTAAAACCAGATTATTAAGGTGTTCATAGGTGGTTTTTGAGCAGGTTTTAAGACTTGGTTGTGAGGGTTTTCAAACAAGTTCGAGGATGGTGTTATTACATTCAAAAAGAGGGTTTTCAAGGTGTATCTTTGTGCACCAACCAAAGATTCATCAACCTATCATAATATATACCTTGTGTGAAGTTAGGAGTCCCTCAAGAACAAGGTTTAGGCTGCAAGTTTCTGCTGGAACAAAGAAAATATAAGTTTGATAGTTTATCGAGGTAAAACACATGAAATAACTTGATTTGCGTGTGTTAAAGCTTAAACTTTGAATGGTTCATGGTTTTGAGAGATTAGGGAGGCTAAGTGAGCTGATTATTCATGAACAAAGGCTGGAGCAACTTGTTTCTTCAAGAATCCATGCATAACAACCATAAAATGTCACTTTCTTGCTTGTGTTGTGCTTGAATGATGATGAAATGTTGGTGTTCTTCACTAATTTGCTGAAGTTGAATGTGTGTGTGTGTGTTTTTGGTGATCGAGAGGCTGAGAGGTAGAGACAGAGAGGTGAGGGAGTTTGTGTGATGTGTTTGAATATGGGTTTGCATGTATGGGGTAGTGTGGAGAGGTGGTATGTTGTTGTAGTTGTGTAAGTGGGAATGAAAGGGAAGAATTGGGTGGTGAGGGTGGTGCGGCCGAGGTTGATGGTAGTGACTTTTGTTTTATTTTATTTTTTGTAAATTAATTAGGTAGTATAGTTTTGTTGTGTAGTGTAGTATTTTAGTTGATAATTTCTAGTTAAGTGTTTTTAAGTTTTTGATGTGTATGTATTGAATTAATTCGTGAAACATGTGTGTATACACAAAATTAATTGTATTCATTTTAATTCTAACATTTGACGTGTTAAGTTTTAATTTCTGAACGTTAAATTATCTTATTATAAGGCAAAACCTAACTTACCATCTATGAAATTAAACACATAATAATAATCGTAGAAAGATATCAAATAGTAATAATAATAATATTACTGATATTAATAATAGTAGCAATAATTGTTAGAGGTCAAAGTTTAGAATGTTGAACTCGGGGTCGGTTGTTACAGCTTCAGGCAGGCCTCATTGATTTTGGTGGAAGTTAGGACGAACACTTATCGTTAGCCGAGTTCTCATATAACAACAGTTATCATGCCAGTATTGGTATGCCTCCTTATGAGATTATATACGGTAGAAGGTGTAGAACACCCTGTGTTAGGGAGAGATCGGGGAGAAGGAGTTGAGAGGCATTGAGGTGATCATGGCTACGACTGAAAAGTTGGATAAGATCAATGCCTTTATGAAGGCAGCAAATGATAGACAGAAGTCGTAAGCCGACAAGAGATGTAGATTGATAAAATTCAAGGTGGGTGATAAAGTGATATTGAAAGTTTCTCTTTGGAAATGGATCATCCGCTTCAGGAGGCGGTGAAGGGTAAGCCCAAGGTATATAAGGCCTTTCTAAATCATTGCTCGAGTAGGGGAAATAGCCTATCGTTAAGAGTTACCCGATGAGCTGAGTGGAATTCATCCAATGTTCCATGTATCTCATCTGAGGAAGTGCTTAGCTAAAGAGGATATGATCGTGCCATTCGAGGACATCAAGGTCGACGAAAGGCCCAATTATGCGGAGCAATCAGTGGCCATCATTGAGAGAAAAGAGAAGAGGCTAAGGAATAAAGTGGTTCCACTTGTGCGAGTATAGTGGAAGCATAGGAAAGGGTCATAGTCTACTTGGGAACCCAAGGAAGAGATGATGTAACATTACCCTCATCTGTTTGACAACTGACAGGTTTCGAGGACGAAACCTAAATAAGGGGGTGGACTTGTAAAGTCCAAAATATTCAAGAAAAGAAGGCTGGACAAAGTTATCGCGCGAAGAGAACTTCTCGCTCAAGAACTTATGTGAAAAGTTCAAGCTAGGTATAAATAGCTGAGAACACCCATTCTGACCTGTACTCGCAAGAGAAGTGCCGCTGTTAGAGAGAGAAAATAGTTGCGTAGAGAGAGAAAGTGAAGAAACAAAGTGTTTAAGGTATGTAACTCTTATAATAACTCGTTTTATGTACTAAGAATGGATTATTGATGAATATAACACATGGTTATGTAGTTTTGGTTTGCCAAAGACTTCGGGAAGGTTGTGTTTGTGCTAGAACTTCAAGAGCTGAGTTTCTAGTCCCCTTTTTATGCAAGTTTTACGTTTTGGGGCTATTATGCATACTAATTTGCTTGTGAATGCTATTTATTGTTAGATCTAGAGTCAATAGATATAGATTCATTATATAGGCTAAGAACTTTAATCAACTTTTTGTAATAAACACTTGTACATATTTATCCTTATGTATGCAATATATGTATAGGTTAACCCAATAACTGTGTTGATTTATATGTGTGATTGTAGGAAGAACATCATACTTAGCCAATTTTAAAAATTGACTAAGTGTAAGAACTATCTACGGATGAACAGAATGTTCTTCCATAGATATACTGACAAACAACAAGGAATTGTGCATCCAAGGATCTTCTGCGGAAGAATAGCTTGCTGCAGATGAAGTTCCAAGTGACAGACTCCTATGGAAGACCAAAGTCCTACAGAAGGCTAAACTTCTACCAAAGAACATAGTCCTACAGAAGAGTCAAGTCCTATGGAAAACCAAAACACTAGCATGTACTTCACCAAGTAGATCAAGTCAACAAGTCAAACACTAAAGTGATGTCATAAAGTCTACTTCTACGGATGACTTCCCTTTAGTTAGAGAACATCACATCAAGACATTCTCTGAGTAACTTTCTTACCACGATAAGAAAGTTACTGTTACACTAATAGTAAAACCCTGAGCCTATAAATACGAGACATATATGCACATGTAAGGCCCTGTTCCCGACCACCTCACAGTTGGTCATTCATCGCACATAAAACATACATTTATTTAAAACATCGCAGCGGAAATTAAAATTCAAAACCATTTCATATATATTAATGACAACTTTTGCAAAGTAATACAATACGGTTAACAGTCATAAAATATTATAATTGCATTACATCACAAAAATGTCATTGTTATACTAATGGATGCCATCCCAAAAATACCAAGTAGCTGCCCCGTGCCATCCTTAGCAACTTTTACCTGCCAACTGGAAAATAAATAAAAGCCAGCGTTGCTGAGTGAGTTTTAGTTTTATAATTAAAATACTTTACTTTCGATATAAACTTTCTTTACTTTCATACGCGATCATGCATCATACGTACAGATAGAGAATATTACTTTTAAATTCCATTATCATTCATTTTTCACCATCATAGTCATGGCATGCTTTCATTTCATTCTTTTCGTTAACATTCTCTTACTTTCATTTTCATTCTTTCGTAACGTACTTTACATCGTTCGTTTACTTTCATACTTGTTTACTTTCTTTCTTTCTTTCGTACGTTACGTCATTCTTTTACATTCATATGGATTGATGACAATACCCCGAACATTGTGCACGAAGCTGATACTGGACCTGTGGTAATTAAACCACGAACATTGTGCACGAAGCTGATCCAGTCACCTAGGGCATGTCATCTCTCCCATTCATTCAACCAATTGGTATAACCCGAACATTGTGCACGAAGTTGATGTTGGACCTGTGGGAATTAAACCACGAACATTGTGCACGAAGCTGATCCAGTCACCTAGGGCAAGTCATCTCTCCCATTCATTCAACCAATT
>BJCO01000104.1:0-23918 GCA_018326465.1 Flaveria floridana | reverse complement strand
TCTATATTTAAAGATAAAATAAGTCTAAAATCATATAATTTAGTATATATTAATAAATTATTAAAAAAGAATATTTATATTTTAGATGTTTAATATTTTAGTTTACTTATTTAAAATATTTATCATTTAATATAAGAGTGACAATAAACATAAATGTATATATATTTGGTTTAAGATATTTTAGTAAAAAAAGAAAGTCAAATTGATTATTTTTATAATTTTCGTATTTATTATGAGAGAGGGGCGGGAAAATGATTTTTCGGATATACTAAAATGATAACACGTGTCATTTGATATGCTAGAATGATGACACGTGTCAAAAGAAAACCTTCTTTTATTATATGTTATAGATTTATTATATTTAACTTGTGTTTTGACACTGTGAGCTTTTGAATTTTGTCTTAGCATATAATTGGTGTACATAAACTATATTTTCTAGGTATACAACACATATTCCTTTGATTATTTTTTAAAGCTATGTTTTTAGACGAGAGTATGTTGATTGAAGGAAAATAAGTTTTAGTACTACTATAATTATTGACATTATGATAGTAACATTTGGACCATCTTCTCGACATGCATCATAATGTTTAGACAACGATTAGGTTATACTTTCAAGTGGAATTATATTTACTTATGAATTGGTTATGTTTAAAGATTTAGATTATTATTGTCGAACTATTATCTTTAGAATTTTCATTCATGTACACAAAAAAGAAGAGTTAATGAGGTCAGGGTCTGGAAAAAGAACGGGTGAAATGCTGATATGCGGATGCTGTACCGAACTCGATGTTTAAATACGGAAGCTGATTTCAAGGATCACGGTTAGGTCGGTATCTGGACAAAATAATTTTTGGGTATCACATATTAAGAATCCTACATAATCTGCCCTGACACTAAGGGTGCCACACCCGCTAAACGTGCCCGCATTGCCGCTATACCATATAATACCTAAGTATATATAACTATTAGATATTTTCATATTTATATAACAATAATAATAATATGTTTTAGGTGCATTTTGGGTATTTAATAATTTTACTATAGTTAATGTCATATTATTTATTATGTTTCAAAAACTAATTACAATAATAATAACTATAATTATATTAATAACAATACTATTACTAATTATTTTTATTATAAGATTAATAATGATAACAGCAGGAATAGTATTGTGTTATTAAATTAATTACAATATAATACCGTATTTTTGTCATGTTATTATATGTGTAATAATTTCATAATAACGTATCGTTAATCATTATAGATATTTTACATTTGATAATAGTTCTTATTTGAAAACTTTTAACGTGTTCGTTTTAATTGATATCCACAAATTAACAAATATCATATGTTTGGTAATTGTATAATAACAGTATAATAATGAATCACTTAAACATGTGAGCGAGAATCTGAGTGCATATATTGTTGAACTAACCGAAACCTTGATAATTTTAAAAAATTATCATTGTGACGTTCTCATATGCCTTCAAAATCAAACCGCGGTGAAGAGATCTATGACCAACATAACCTTCCATGTTTAATAAAAATAATGTGATCGACTACCTATCTATGATCTAATCATCATTCTCAACCCTCAATCTACATCATGATCATTGAAAGTTCTTCACGACCGTTCATTACTACGCCATACTTTTCAGTCATTTAACATGATGCTTTCGTCGCAACGTGCGTGAACACCCACTAGTATACTATAACACATTTACAAAGGTTGGTAGAATTTTTTTACATTTTTATTTAATTTCGGCTTCAACTCCTGATTCCCTACAACTCATCTTTTAGATAGTATTTTTGTCTCAACTCCACGTGTCTGTCTGGATGGCCTCCTATGCCAAATTGTTTGTTACATTTTACATGTTTTTATTTTAATCTAATTCTTTCAATATACTTTACGTATTTGTTAATTACTATTGGTTTTTCTTCTTTTTTATATTTCTTTCTGATTTTTATTTATGTTTAATCATTTTTAAGTTTCAAATGTTATAAATACTCTAATCATTACAACGCATTTTTTTATTATGTTTGAACGTTAAAATATTACATGATTTTATCTTTTGTATATAAAATTTTAAATGTTACCAGCGCTCTCGATGTAACATGTGAACTTACGTAAAGGTTTTAGTTCTGTTATAATGTTTATTAATTTCACAGTTTAATGTGCCGCAATGCGCAAGTTATAAGACTTAGATGGTCTACGTTTTGACATAAATTTTGTTTAGAAAAGAGTCGGAAAAATTTAAAATATTTTCGTACTTATTTTTATGTACGCTTTCAGT
This sequence comes from Flaveria floridana, assembly GCA_018326465.1. Lineage (NCBI taxonomy): Eukaryota > Viridiplantae > Streptophyta > Magnoliopsida > Asterales > Asteraceae > Flaveria > Flaveria floridana. The sequence continues at coordinate 21,618 of BJCO01000104.1, read as the reverse complement.
TAATCTACATTTTAACGTAAGTTTTGTTTTGAAACACGTTAGGTCAAATATAGTACTTTTCATTCGAGGGTATAAATCCAAGATACTCTATGTTTTAACGTAAGTTTAGTTTCCAAATGAGTTGAATAAGGCGCCATTACACATGTTTTTTATGTACGTGTTGAGTCGGTCCACGTTTTGGAATAATTTATTTGGAAACAAATTAAGTCAAATATAATATGTTTTCATTCAACGTGTAAAATCGAGTTATTCTACTTTTCAACATAAATTTAGTTCAAAAACAAGTTGGATCGATTGTAGTCTATATTTATCACGTCGCGTACGATGCCCGCCGCAACGCGCGACGGGTAAGAAAACTGGTTATACCTTACTCATGAATGACTAAAATACACCAAAAGTCGTGAAAAAATTTGAATTGAACTATTTACTTAAAGTTCTATTTGAAACCATACACACGACCTACCTTTTATTTTCTTCCGAGATCACGAGACCCACTTTATATTAACTTTTTTTTGACGGTGATCATGATCGCGAAGGTCTACTTTTGGAAGGACATCAAATATTATATTATGTGAAATTATCTCACCTAGTATTTTCTCTCGCGTTACGCGCGCCGGAGTTTGATTGCTTTTATCTGTCTTATATGACGTGACTTTATTTATTTGGCTCAGCTAATCGGAAACCATAAAATCGAATACCGATATCGATTTCGATAATAACTATACCGGTAACGATGACGTTCACTAATAATCGGTTTGATTCGTCGGGTCTTTGCAGTATCGCAACGATAACTGCACTCGCTATAGCCGATAATACACATTCATCAATGTTAGATGCCAAAAAAAATATTTGTGGTCAAAAAGAAAAAAAACATATAACTTTGTTGTAGCATCTTACTTACATGGACCAAAATATCAATTCACCAATGTTTAATGTAAAAAATATAAAAAGTAAACTTTTGTGTTAAAAATAAAAATATAAAACTTTGTTGTAGCACCTTACTTGCTTTTTTATATAGATATATAATGTGAAGAAAAAATATAATAAAGCTATGGCAATTTTTTGTAAAATAATTCTCATGAGTACTTCATGTTATAAATGTATATTAGGGTCATAGAAATGGCTTGAAATTCGTTAATTTCTCTAGTTTTTCTCAAGTATGTTTTTAGATTTAATCCAGGTGAAAACACATAATAAAATATAAAAAGTATGTATTCTAATGGTCTTTTTGTGTTAGAAATTGTTATTCCTTTTAAGCGATTAAGGATTAAAATCTTACTATGAACATATTATGTAAATTTAAAAGTATTGTTAGAGAACGTGTGAGTTCGGTGTTAAAAGAGTACATGTACATAAAAACAAGTTAGGGGCTGTTTGTTTGCCTTTTAATGAGGCTGGTCAGACCTTAATGTCTGACTCGGTCAGACATGGGTCAGATAAGTGCGTTTGGTTAGATACCTCTTAATGAGAAAGAGGTCTGACTGAACCTTTTATTCGATCAGACGTGAGCTTGCATCTGACCCGAGTCAGATCTGTGGTCTGTGACGGGTGGTGGTCGGCGACGGGCGGGGGTCTCCGATCTGTGGTCTGTGACCGATCCTCATCCCCATCGACATCATCCATATCATCGTCATCGTTATCAACGTCGCGACGAGGCATGGTGGTCGGCGAAGGGTGGTGGTCTGTGACCGAACCGGCTTGCGGTGGTGGTCGGCGAGGCATGGTGGTCGGCGACGTGTGGTGGTCTGTGACTCGGTGGTGATGTCGCTCTCTGACTCGGTCGGCGAGGCATGGTGGTCGGTGAGGCATGGTGGTCGGTGAGGCATGGTGGTCGGCGAGGCATGGTGGTCGGCGAGACATGTGGTCGGCGACGTGCGATAGTTCAGATCTGTGGTCGGCGACGTGCGATGGTTTCAGATCTGTGGTCGGCGACGTGCGATGGTTCAGATCGGTGGTGATGTCGCCGGAGGAACTCCGACGAGGGTGGTGGTGAGGGCGGCGAGAGGGGAATGGGGGAAGTGAGTTGAGTGTGTGAGTTTGAGGGTTTTATTTTAAAAACTTTTCTTTTTACAACCAAACACAATTATTGGTTCAGACCACTTATTGGTTCAAACATCTTACTGGTTCAGACCTCTTACTGGTTCAGACCTTTTACTGGTTCAACACTTATTCAATCAGATGTTGTCAAAACAGCCCCTTAATAAATGACAACTCTTATAAAATTAATGTGTGTTTAAATCCTTACAAATGTAATGTTCTGTGGAATTAAGTGATAAAAATTGTTACCAATGATTCTTAGAGTAATTGTTTAAGGTTAGATACTTATTACATGTAAATATAAGAATGTCATGTGTTCAAGTTTTATTCTGAGCAAAATTGCTTAGAGTTGTGCGAATGAGTTTTTCTAGTTATAGGTTTTCTTCTGAGAGTGTTAAAGGTGTGGTCTTGGCTAGGAGAAGGATAGAAAGATCTGATTAAGATCACACATATACTCTGCAACAAGATCGTATGATTTGCCATTAAAAAGTGATAAAAATTGTTGTTTAAAAATAGAAAGATACATGAAAAGGCTGACTTTATTGGAAAAGAGAAAAGTCAAAAAAGATAGGGTTCGATTGGTTTGGTACGTTGGACCGACATTGGATACGAAAATCGACCGTTAATTTGACCTTTCTTTTTGAACTAAAATGCAGACAGATTAACAATTTTTGGTTGATGAATTCTTGACCGCATATAATAATTTTTAAGGCATGGCCAGTTATTTAATAGTCATTAAAACAAATATACAAAATTTATATAATTTCATTAGAACTAGTAACAAAGCTATGTTAAAGAAAACTTTGTTATATGACTCCTATTAAAAATATTATATTTTATATTTATATCCGACATTTAAGTGACATTTTATGTTTCTAGACAATAACTACAATAATATCAAAACAAATAGTAGTTGTTTCATAAATATTAAACAATAAAGAAATCCATTAACGAACATAAGAAATAGGGTAAAAGTTTATTCATTAATTTTGTAATATATCAATTGTAATATACCATGACAATGACAAATATTTAATTTTATAACATTTTGATGCATATGGTAACCAACTATCCAAAGAGTATCATCAAAAACTAATCATGTAACATTAACTTTAAAAGTTTGTTTCATAACGCCACATAAACTTTTAAATAACCATGCAAATAGACTAAATAAACTTTTGCCTTTTCTCCCCATGTTTTTTCCATTTTGTTGCATAACTTTCATATTATGTTCAATTCTTGCAAAGGGATATCCGTAGAGATGAATCATTGAAATGAAACTATTCTTTTCATTTGATAACTTTGACTCAACTTGTGCAAGCACTTGTCATTACAACATCAACTGAAAGAAGCAATGATTGTTTGGGTGTTAAGCTTTTATTCAGTGTATCATACGATGAATTCTCTTGTTTTTCATGTACTTTGTAACAAGGCATACATTAAAGTATTAAACCCTTTTTCTTAGGAAATTGTGACTATTTAAGAATTTAATTTCGACTTTGGTGTACGATATAATCCTTCAATCTTCAAATCGATTATCTCAGTTTTTCTGTCTACATAGCGTACGCCAACTCGCCAAGTTTGTTGCAAGTAGATCATAAAAGATTTAGGTTTACTATCTTAAAGCTGCTATAACCTATTGTTATCATATACTTACCGATTAAAATTTTACATACATTATTATTAACGAAACCATATATACATTAAAATTATTGTATCTAAACTAAACTCAGTATATCTCATCCATAGTAAAAAAATAGCATTCTACAAGATTAAAAAAAAACTGCTTTCACTCAAGTATTGAAATAAAATCTTTGTAATAATCAAATAAATGAATAATAACTCCTTGTGCAGGCTGATTGGATTCAATCCACCTACTCAAACACACTTCATTTTTATAATTACACATTTACACACACACACACACACGGTCCCTCTGTTTCTGGTTGTTCATCTACATTCAAGGTTGTAAAAGTTGTCTTTTTCCCCTCTTGCTTCCCATAGATCCACCATCTTTCTCTTCTTCTTCGTCTTTACACACAACCCCTTTTGCAAAGATTTCATCTTTACACTATTCCATCAAATGGGTGCCTGTTATTCCACCACCGGAGGCCGCCGGAGCGGCAGAACAGACTCCGGCGGTGACGACGGTGACGGTGACAGCTGGTGGAAGTCCTCCGGTGGTAAGAGCATCAACCGTAAGTCCGGTGACTCAAAGTTCAAGTTTGGTGTCGCCGGCGGCCGCGGCCGCGGTGGTCTTACGGCGGAGGAACGGGCGTTGCATCAGATTTCCGGCAGACTGTACGGTAATGGGTCGAGTGATATTGCTAGTTTATACACGCAGCAGGGGAAGAAGGGGACGAATCAAGATGCTATGATCGTGTGGGAGGTTTGTTGTTGTTGTTGTTAAATTCATCATCGTCTTCTTCACTGCATATATTTAAACGCATGATTTGCAGATGAATTGTGTTGAAATTTATCAATTTGAAAAGGGTTTTGGTGATTAGGTTAAAGATTGTTCAAATTGGGGGAAATTTTGGGTTATTAATGGTACCTAACATTGTTCTTGAGGTGTAGTATCTATGAAGGGCTAGGTTAGTTAGGGGTTGTTCGTCGTTTCAGTTTTCCTAAGGATTGTGATGCAAGTTGATACACAAATTACTTAACTTAGTTGCTAGAATATGATAATCAGACAATCAGTATCAAAATGCAATGCAAACACCCTGGTAGCTTAGGAAAATGCTTATGGGGCTTGAGTCGGTTACCTATGTATTTTTGGATCAAAATTAGGGTTTGTAGGAGACTGAATTGTAAAAAAAACTCAACCAAATGGATGAAAAAGTTACGAAAGTTACTTGATAAAAAGGTTGATATGTAAAACAAACTAGAGAGACACCACTTCTGGTTATAAATAAGGCGTTGTACATTGAGCAACACCTTGTGTATTTGATGCACAGTGATAAAATTTGTTAACTTTTTAGTAATATATATATTTATATATGAATCTGTCTCTTTATTACAATCCTTGATTCTTATTTTTGAGTAATTCTTATGAATCAGAAATTCAGTTCGACAGATGAAGCTGTATTTTGCGGGGTATTTGACGGGCATGGTCCTTACGGGCATATGGTTGCAAGGAAAGTTAGGGACTATCTTCCAGTTCTATTGTCAACCCATTGGAAAACTACTTCTGATAGTGAAAATGGCAATGCTAACGGTAATGCACACGAGGAAGAAGATGGTTTGGGTGAAGAATTTGAAGTTGGTGAGAAAGAACGAGTTCCCGAGAAATATATTTCACTTAAAAAGTCAATATTAAAAGCTTTCAGGTTAATGGACATGGAACTGAAGACGCATCCATCAATTGACTGTTTCTGCAGCGGGTCAACTGCGGTTACTTTGATCAAACAGGTACTTTTTGTTTTGGAAAGTAGTTTTTAGAGTTACAAAAGGGTTTTTATATCAGAAGTTGCTATTTATGGCAGATGCAGAGCTAATGTTAGAGGTGGTAGTTTTAATGCGTGTACTTATCAATGAGTCATATCGGTTTATGTGTTATCCCTAATGGCCTAATGGATTAAACAGGTAAAATAAAATTTAGTTTAAAGGAAACATGTGAAATGGGTCAAATGGGTAGAAATTTGCCCTATTTGTAATCTCAAAACAAGACCTCTTAGATAACTTATATTTTATAAAATTAAATCATTTCAGTATATTTATTGCCATTATAACTGTTTATACAATATTTAAAATTTTAGACAAAAAGTGTTTCTGGTGAACCCAACTCGTTTCAGTCGGTACAAATTACCTGTTTGATCTGTTACTCAATTTGTTTTACCCACTCGTTTCTCATCTTTATGTAAAATCCTGAGATTCTCCTCCGAAGAGTAATAGCTTGACTGAAGAAAATTCTTAATTTCATGCAATTTACATTAGAAACAAACAGGAAGAACTCATAAATTCTTGAAATGTGGGAAATTTGAAGTCAAATCCTACATGCATACAATGTTTCTACTGTTCCATGAATGATTTGATTAATAACTCAATTTGTTATGCATCATTTAAATAAACTTATATATCAATAAACCACTCATTATTTCAGTCTCAAGACCTCATAATTGGTAATCTTGGAGACTCGAGAGCGGTGCTGGCTACCAGAGATGATAACAACGGTTTAACCGCAGTCCAATTGACCGTTGATTTAAAACCCAATCTCCCAAGTAACCATCTTTTTCTTTCTAATTACTTGTGTAAGGAATCTATGTTTTCTTGAAAATTGATGTTATAATCATACACTTTATTTTCTTTTCTCAGGAGAAGCAGCTAGGATCCAGCAGTTCAAAGGACGGGTTTTTGCATTACAAGACGAGCCAGAGGTTGCACGTGTGTGGTTACCCAATAGTGACTCCCCCGGTTTAGCAATGGCTAGAGCGTTTGGTGACTTCTGTTTAAAGGATTTTGGTTTGATATCTGTACCGGATATTTATTACCACCATATCACCGATAAAGACAAGTTTGTAGTTCTTGCAACCGATGGGGTACCATTCCTCTCACCATTAATTCTTAAGTTTGGCATAACGGGCGGGTCAGTTGGGTGACAGGTCAAAACGGGTCGGATTGACCCGCAAACACCTCTTTCGATCCAAATTTTGTAAAATTTTTAAATACTTCGTGTGCGGAATATGATCAAAGAAACTGCGTTATAAATGGATTAAAGTTGACACCTTTATCTTTTTCCCTCTAGGATCCAATAAGCAGATTTTTAAAGTTTTGTTACTATTTGTGACAGGTATGGGATGTCCTTTCAAATAAAGAAGCAGTGGACATAGTGGCTGCAGCCCCTAGCCGGTCAACTGCAGCCCGAGCTCTAGTTGACTGCGCCACACGGGCCTGGCGGCTCAAATACCCCACATCAAAAAACGATGATTGTGCTGTGGTCTGCTTATTTTTTGACCCAAAGCCCACACCCACCTCACCCAAGAAAGAAGCAGATACTAGTATTGTTCCACCTGATGAAACAATACCAATATCTGTTCTTGAACATTCAGGTACCGTCAAAGAATCAAGTGAGATTGTGCCATATGTCGAGCCACAGGACGACAAATTGCCTGAAAAGGGCATTGGGGCGTCTAAAAGGAGTTTGGCTGAGTGCATATCGAACGCTGAAGATGAAGAATGGTCCGCACTTGAAGGGGTGACCCGGGTCAATAGTCTGCTAAGCATTCCAAGATTCTTATCTGGCGATAAAAGATCAACGAGTTCAAGAAAATCTGCTGTCAAGATTTGATTGAGGTCAAGTTATGAATAACAGTAGGCACAAGCTCAAATTTTTCTTGATCATACGAACCGTGTTGTTTGATGCAGCTTTTTTTTCTTCTTTTTGGTTATTTGTTGCGTTTTCTGATAATGTGTATACGTGCAAAGTTTTAGCTGTTGAATGAACAAATTTTGATCAGTTATGGTATTGTTTTAGATGCAGTTTTATGTTGTTTGTTTATAGAAATAAATATATGAAAGTGTTTTGATATTAAAAGTTGAACCGGCTCCAGGATAAGGGTCAAGTCTAACCAGAACCGGTCCAACTCAAGCGATGATGCAAGTCAATAACTTCATAGTTTTTTAAACAAGACCAAATAGTTCAATTATGGTTAGTTTTGAATTTCATCAGTTTGACTTGAAACCCTATCTAAATCTGCTTTGAACTATGTTATTAGAACCGGTCTCCTGGTCTGACCAACAACCAAATGCATAACCGGTCTGTTTAATTCTATTTGAACCGCCTTGGTTTAAACATACTAATTATCGATTGCTTCGGTAGACGCAAAATACCTGGACAGGTGGTTGGACCGAATTTCAAATTTTTTACTTTATAATTATTTCTTTTAAATCTTTTTTTACTGATACATGATTGCTTTAATCTTCATATATTTTGTTTGGTTTAAAACTTATTGTTCTATATTTTATTCTAATATAGTTATATCATACAATTTTTTTTAATGTCACAGACGCTCATACGGTTTCTAAAATATATTCATCCAGACTTTTAGCTAACACATCCGGCCAGTAAACCATAAAATAAAACACGTCTCTGAGCTTGACCGCATTGTTTAAAAATCAGATTGGATCGGCCGGTCCAACCGGGAATCGAAATGCGGAGCGAACCGAGCAGCATTGAATCGTTTAGTAGCCACCGGACCGGCCGGTTTGGACCGGTTCGGTGGTTGGACCGGGAATTGGTTTTTCTTTTTGAATTTAAATGGGTTTAACGGGTGGATTGCATGATGATTTTAAAGTGTTAGAAATAAGATTATTCTTAAGTTTTATATATAACTATAAAAAACATACTTATATTGGATTGCATATATAACCATATATATGATATCATACATATATATATATATAGTTATCACGTTATCCGGTCCTTAAATCCAACCCTATCGATCTGACCAGTAAGACGACCGGTTCGACATCCGATCCGGTTCTGAAAACACTGCTCGACCGGTCTAGAGGTCCAACAGTTGAAATTAAAAAAGATAAGATGAAAAGTGTTAACACCTTTTTTTATAATGGATGGAGTGTAAAATAGGTTATGAAAACAATGGATTTGTTTAAATGGTGTGGTCAAGAGTCCAAAAACCCCCATTTGTGGCAGCAAGATGAGCAAGCTAACCACATCACCTTCCGAACTAGACCTAGATCGCCCCAACATCGAAGATTACCTACCTTCTGATTCAATTCAACAACCTCACGCAAAGCTCCGTTTGTAATCCCCCAATCCTATATCTATCATCACATCCTTTTTTCCTTTCAAAATCCACCTATTATTCATCTGCATATTATTAATCGATTGATTTGAAATTTCATGCAGACGCGATTTGCTGGACATATCGCCGACGTTAACGGAGGCAGCTGGCGCCATTGTTGATGTAATTGTTCTGTTGCTTCTTGTTTTTCTGTTGTAAATTGGTTGTTTCTGTTTTGTTAGTTAAGTTGTTGTGTTTAGGTACACTTTTGCGTGTGAAAACTAAATGTTTGCATGTTTTTGGTTGTGTTTTTCGTATTGAAATTGTATATTGGAGATTGGGCTTAGAGGATAGAAATTGGAATCGGACTATAGTAATCTTCATGGTGCGTTAAAGCACCTAATAGTTTTGATAGTAACATACTTTATATTTAGAGTAAACTAACATAGTAATATTATCTTTCCAAGTGAGTGCTTCCTCTGTATGTTGTCGTTTGTTGGCTTGATTTTGGGGGTATATTGATTCAATATTCATTATGTTACGAAAATATATGGGAACATAAAAGGAGAAAGATAGAATGACACTCATAACTGCTAGAAATGCAACAAACAGCAAAATCTTGTTTATAGTTCATGATGTTTGTTGACGTTAAGCCCCTTTTTTATTTTTGTTTAAACATTTTTGTAATATACTAACAGTTATTTTTGTTACGTGGTAAAATATTGTTCACTCTATGAGTATAAACCTACATGATTCTTTTGTGCTGAGCAGGACTCTTTTACGCGATGTTTCAAGTCAAATCCTCCAGAGCCTTGGAACTGGAATATATATTTATTCCCATTGTGGTGTTTGGGAGTTGTAGTTAGATATGGGATTCTTTTTCCATTAAGGTAAGCATTTGTGCTATTTGACTATTTGATCACATGTCACTTCAATTTATGTAAGCTTATTGCCAACAAAAATGGGAAGAAAAATAATGGAACATTGATGGCTGAAGGAGCTTTGTATTCTAGTTCAGTACCTATTTTGATTCATTTGAACAATAAATAGTATTCTGTGCCAATTCTATCTGGAACTTATTTACTTATCTGTTAACCATGTCTAGAGATTGTAACCAGTTTATGACTAGTTAGTCCTTTACTCCTTTGCCTCTTGTTTACACTGCAGGGTTCTTGTTCTGACAATAGGCTGGATAATATTCTTGTCTTGTTACATTCCTGTGCATGTGTTATTGAAAGGGCATGATAAGCTAAGGAAAAGGTTAGAGGTATGAGTAAATTTTCTGAATCATTTAACATCTTTTCTAACTTACTGTTAAAAGATGCATGTATTCTTATGGTGTGTTTAGATGGAGGGTTTGGGTATACGAAGAATGGCACTGAAAATGATAGCTGTATGGTTTTAGGGTTTATGCTTAAAATTAAGAATCATATCCATAAACAAGTGGTGATTTTAGAAACTGATTGTCTGATTCCCATACCCATTCCACCATGATGACCCATGCCCGGGGTGAATTCTTATTGCAAACCAAACACCACCTTGGTTCTGGTGATAGATGGTTCTATAGATCTGATGTAATTTGATTTTGGCCAAATACTTGCATCACCATGTTCAACCGTGGTTAATCTCATATACCTTTCTATGGGTGGCAGCGGGCTCTGGTGGAATTAATCTGCAGCTTCTTCGTTGCATCATGGACGGGTGTTGTCAAGTATCATGGCCCTCGGCCATGTGCAAGGCCTAAACAGGTAAAATATAAATTAGTTTATTTTAATGCTCACATTTGCCCGTTTTATCTAAAATATCTTAGTAATTGTTGAACAGGTGTTTGTGGCTAATCATACATCTATGATTGATTTCATCATTTTAGAACAAATGACTGCATTTGCAGTTATTATGCAGAAACACCCTGGATGGGTCGGTAAGTGCACATATTCAGTTTTGTAACTTTAACAAAATGCTAAACCACTAAATGATCACATGAAAGTTTAATCATCCTAATGGTCTTGTTCCCCATGTAGGACTTCTTCAAAGTACTATTCTGGAAAGTGTGGGTTGTATATGGTTTAACCGTTCGGAAGCAAAGGATCGTGAAATCGTAGCAAGAAAGTAAGTTCAGTGCAAGCTTTCTCTCTTTTATTTAACTTATTAAGTTCATAGATATCGTAATATGAGCTGGCAATCCAGGTTGAGGGAACATGTTGAAGGAACTGACAACAATCCTCTTCTTATATTCCCTGAAGGAACATGTGTAAATAATCATTACACTGTTATGTTCAAAAAGGTAAAATTGTTGTTGCATGTTTGAAAAATGTTGTTATTTCATGTTATATTAATTTGTTGGTAATCTATCTTTTAGGGTGCATTCGAACTGGGGGCTACTGTTTGTCCAATTGCCATCAAGTACAACAAAATATTTGTTGACGCCTTTTGGAACAGCAGAAAGCAAGAAATTTCCATCCAAATTTGTGTTAATTTCATATTTCTTTTCTTGGATTTTATTGTGTAAATATAATTAATTCATAATTCATGCTGCAGACAATCCTTCACAACCCACCTGTTGCAGCTGATGACATCATGGGCCGTGGTTTGTGATGTTTGGTATTTGGAGCCCCAAAATATGAAGCCTGGAGAAACAGCTATTGCGTTTGCAGAGAGGTTTGACACATTTCTCTTGACTCCTACCATAAATGCCCCTAGTTTCAGAAGTCATTTCATTGTTCGCCCTTATTTGCAGGGTAAGGAGCATCATCTCTGCTCGTGCAGGTCTTAAGATGGTTCCTTGGGATGGCTACTTGAAATACTCTCGCCCTAGCCCTAAACACAGGGAAAGCAAGTAAGTTGTAATTCTAAAAATTCTTTTTAAGTTTATGATATGTGTGTACACGCATGTGTTTGTATATACATGTTGTGATGTTGTGGATCCAAAGCGTTTTTTCATATGAAGTGTATTAAGTGATTTTGGACTGTTTGATCACATTATTTCAATAGTTTGAGATTGAGGTGGTGCCATGATTGTAATTTATGGGGAAGTAGAAAAGGGTTGAAGAGACAAAAACTAACCACCTGTATTGTTGACTCTTTGGATAAGATACTTACATCTAGATCAACCAATACCAATTTTCTAAACTCAAATAACTTCTATATCACTTCAATGTTTGATAATAATAAAAAAATAAACTAGTGCGTAAGCAACAGGACTTTATTATCTTAATGCAAGTATAATATAATCTGCCATATTTTGAATAGAAACGGCTTTTTCAGTAATATGTGTTTACAATGTTGTGTAGGCAGCGAAGTTTTGCAGAGTCAGTGCTTCGTCGGTTGGAAGAAAAATAGAGGTCAGAGTTAGGAAAAACTGTCGTATTATTAAAAGAGTTCCATTATATTACTATTATATTATTTACTGAATCTTTGCTGCAAAGATAGATGTCAATTACAGCCTGAAGAAACAAGACTCTTGGTATCATAGCAAGTACATTGACGATTAGAGTGAGGTCAATGATCCTACTGCAGTGTGTGTGGGTATTTATTTTGGCTTTTGTTTTTGTGATCTGATGCTTCATACTGGCCTTGATTTGTTTAGCAATAGAATAGAATGTTGTATGCATACAAACATAGAATATCATTTGTACTTCTTTCAGCTCATAATCACTGATATTTTATTCACTAGCGTCACTCTTGAAAACTAAAGCCAAATTTCAGTTCGTTCAAACTGAAGCTTATATGTTTAGTAAACTGTTTCAATAACTACAAAACATGAGCTTGAAGTTTTTTTCCGCATCTACTGACTACCCGTCATGGATCAAAGTTCTTTACACGTATGTTTTCTCCTTTGGTGGTGTTCTTTTGTGAGGTCAAGACAACATATCTGTCTTCTGAGCATTGTGCAGCATCCTTGGAGGGCCGACCATTCTGCTTAACTTATGACCCTATGTCACAGGTTTCATCATGTTATGGACAGTATCATAGTGCTCTAACTCATAACTAATGGGTGCTAAGAAATGCAAGTACTTTTGGCATGCGAAGGATATAAAGAAGTGATACAAAACTCATGTCTTTAAGCACATTTTCGGTACTTGTCCTGTAACAATATGTTCTATAACTTGTTTGGAATTTTAAATGGATAGCAAAGTTTTGCAGGCTATAGTGCATTTATCTGTATGATGTAGAATCTTTTTAAGAGAGTAAATTACAGACGTACTTCCGATTTTACTTTTTTCTTTTCAGAAACTACTGATATAGTCTAAGAGCTTGCCGACTTATAACACATTTAGTCTTTTTTTACCAACTTACAATTAGAAATGCAAGCAAAATACATTTAAAAAGATCACTTGAGAGTGATCTTAGACCAAAAGGCAACCACAAACCAAACAAAAAAAATCCAACTTTAAGTCCTTCGCGATCGGGTGTCCACAAGGAGTTTTAAAGATTAGGGATGGAAATAATCAATAACAGAAGCCTCCTTTGATGTTGGTTTCTGAAGGAATCAATTAATGCAAGGGAAGTTGACAATGATGTGTCATTCAGGATTTAACCAGTGAGATTTTTTATTGGCTGATCGCCAATTCCAGCCTTTGAAACTATGGAAATATGTTGCCACACTGAAATCCATTGTACACGATGAACAGTTTTGCATTCACTGCCTTTATCGTCGTCATGTTTGCATACATCCTTAACACTAGAACAATGAAAGTTAAAAAAACTTAGTCATCCATTGTACTAACCATGAAATTGTTTCAGGTCCACCCAACAGGATTTAACCAACACTTTGGGGTCAATGTATGTGGCGGTCGTCACATTAGACCTTGAGTTTTCATGTCTGAAAACCGCTTGTTTATCGTCATTATTGAAAAGGATCAGATATATAAAGGGTCAACAAACTCTTTAACTAAACCCCTAGTTTCTGAAAAGAAAATGATCTTTACAACATAGACCATCAGTGTAATTCATTATACAAATGTTAGTAAACTTCTAAATCCATTTATCAAACTACTTTGATTACTTACCAACTAACAGGAAATGTGAGAGTAGCACTTGCCAACTAACAGAAATCTAAAGAAAATGTGACAGTAGCCCTTACTGACTAACAGGAAACCGGAGAATTCAGTATCAAAACTCATGAAATTGCCATCCATCATGACATCCGACCTCACAACCATCTTGGCAAATTGTCAGCCATGGTCTTTCTCTGCAAATTTCAACAAACACATCATCTCCTACACAAGTTAATCTCGTCCCTCCAATTCCAATCCAATGTAAACCACGAAACATAGGCTTCTTCAGAAATTGAAATGATTCAGCAGATAGTGCAGTGCACTTGTAAATATCAAGCTTTCGTAGAAGTTTACTTTCACTTTCAACCCTTCCCTTTAAAGCCAAAGCCTTCACAGACGCATCTGTAACATGAAAACAGTACCTGATGGACAGTTCTGTAAGGCGTACGCAAGCATCGGCAATGGTGGCGATGACATTATCTGACATTCCTGGCATGTATCCAAGATCAAGAGACGTCAAAGTCTTCCTAATTATACCTTCGCTTGTTAACAAAGATACGATTCCTTCATCATTAACCCTCTTACAAGCTCTTAGAGAAAGGCATGAAATGGGAGCATTCCCTCCACCTAAAACAGCCATACCGACATTGGTTATATCCGCACCCCCTAAGTTTAAAGATGTTAAACACGTAAGATGTGAAATGTTGTTAAGACATGAATCCGCAACGCTTTTGCAGCCAAGCAAATCAAGAACCTCTAAGGAGCTACATGTTGCCAATTCACACACTGCATCACTGGTTATAGAACTGCACCACACCAGCTTTACCTCTACAAGGGACCTAGGAGCCTTACTGAAGTCTTGGAATGCCAAATCCGTCAAAAGAGAAGCACTCTGAATCTCAAACTTTTTCAAATTCAAACATGAATTGAGAATTGAACTGAAGCCTGCATCACTAACTTTGGAAAACCCACCAAATCGAACCGATTCTAGTCCTTTGCAGCCCTCTGAAAGCAAAAACATGCCCATATCTGTCATTCTTTTGAAAAAGGAAGCACCATGTCGTCGACTTCGTATAAGCGAAAGACTTGCCAGATGCTTACAATTAACTAGTGACTGGATCCCTATGTTGGAGAGGTCATCAGATGGTTCAGATATTGCTCGGTCTTTAAGATCCAAATCAACCAATTGAGGAAGACACTGTGCAATGGTCTGGATAAGGGTGTCACTAATAGTATCTATAACTAAAGAAATGCTAGTCAAAGTTTGTCCAAAAGTCTTGGTATGGGTAAATGTTCTCAAGAAACCAATAGTATCCGATGCACAAACTGGATGAAGCTTAAGAACCTTGACAGATTGGGGCAGCTCTTGGTAGACTCCAAGCAACTTTAAGCTATAATTATTGACATTTTCATCCCGAATTTTAATTCTTAGAGACTGCATATGTAAAAGAAGCAACCAAGCTCAGCAGGAAGTATGCTTAGCATGAGATTAAAACCAAATGAGGTGAATAAATAGTGACACTAACCTCCAACTGTTGACAACTTACAAGTGAGCCTTGGAGATTCAAATCAAAAACTGCAGAATTGTGAATTAAGGCTGAAAATTCCAGTGTGAGTACCCTGAATACAATCAAAGAAACACTGTAATCATACTCTTCTAATATACAAATCTTGATTTTAAAAAAGCGCACTGAGGTATAACACGTGCAAGGCAATCAGGAAAGCGCTTCAGGGCTTGAGGCGGACCTTCATGGCTTCATGCACATTTGGGTCAAAATTGGTCAAAAACACACCTTTAGAAGGCTGATATGTAAAAACAACCAAAAGTATAAAGAAATCATGAATCGTTTACTTGATAAAATAAGGCTAAGATGAAACTTTGTTGCTCGTAAAGCTTATTTGGTTGTACACTTGCACACAGATCAACACCTTGCGTACATGAAGCTCTTGCCTCCCACCGCCTTTCAGGACCTAAACACCTCGGAGCCCTCGCGCATTTATTAAAGAAAGATTACCACAGTCGCTTATCTACAGGCCAGCTATGGATTTTATCAACAACATCTAGCAAAATGAGGCTCTTAAAGCTCAAAACATTTCTTCACTAATGAATCAACAACTAAAACCAGTAGAATGAAAATGCCAATTTGTACCTTAAATTTGGGCAAAATTTCCCAATGCTAGCAAGAAGCTTGTGAGAAAGCGAAGCACATTTCAACAAAACTAGTTCTTCAACATCAGGCCCTAAAAAACTTCTGATTGAGGAATCATTGAGACGAAGACAATCCAAGGTGATCCTCTTAATCTTCCCAAAACTTCTTCTAATTCCATCAAACGTTTGTGAATCTAACGAAAACTCCTACCACACAATCAAATTGTAAGCACTTAGGGCTTTAGGGTTTAACCATCACTGATTGAATTAACAGAAACACAATTAAGCGAGAAACGAGATTAAACATGTGGAAACAACTCACTGACAGATCGACAGATGAGATCGATGAGAGAGCTTTGTTGACGGAGGATTTTAGGGTTCGTGAAACGCATGATAAGGAGCAAAGAGTCGTCAGTGTCTCCGGTTCTAACAGTAAAAGGATTTCATTGAGGATGCCTTCTGGTAACTTCTCCAGCAAGCTATCCCCTACTACGGCGGCACCGGCGGCGCCGGCGGTGGCGGTGTCGCCGGTAAGTGCCATCACTGACCGTTTTGCAGTCCTCTGGTTGTCTTTCTCCTCCTCCATGGTTTTGCTGAAACTTTCATTTTTCACCCTTGTGTTTTTATTTACATCAATTTTTAAGTTTATCTATTCATTTTTTCAGCTGGAACCGCATCTCTAAATCTCATGAAATCCATAACCACCGGTTCAATCATGATCATTTTTGTTTAGAGTAAGACTTAAATCTAAAACACTCCATATTACATATCTTGAATACTTTATCTTAATCACTTGAACTAAGATCATTGATATCCAATTTCTCCCATACGTTGTAGCATCTCGAGCTTCTATAGGTTTATGCTCAACCTCACTTTATCTCTTTTATTTACTTTCTATCACTCTCAAATATAGGATACATGTGAGACATGCAAAGAAGGAATTCTATTAATGGCTCTTATCGCTTTAATTCATCCACCTTGTTAAGATTTTTACGTTTAATGTTCAAGAAATAGAGCACCTTTTACAAATCCGGATAACATTAGAATGTAGAGTCGTTGGTGAGTGTATGTATAGGTGATGGTAGCAAAAGAAACCCTCAATCATCTCTTAGAGTCTTAGTTGCTTTCTTTATCTATAACATACAATGTTAAAGACCTCCCGCTTATTGTTTCTATGCTATTCAATGCTTTCAAACATAGCTTTGTAATGTACTTTTTTAGATTTACGTATTCATAAATTTTATTTAAAATAGACCTACGAATAACAGATTTTTTTATCACGTACGTTTTCCCTAGAATGAAGCGCAAATAAAACCAGTAGTTTTTACAAAACCTAATGTTTTATTAGAAGGTGAATTTCATAGGCTCTTTATTCCTTCTCTTGTTTCCTTGAAATATTGCTTCAAAATATCCTCATATACCCACATCAACAAAAGTGAATAAGTGTCTAAAAGTTTAAAACTTAACATTAAAAAAAAAATCAAAACTATGACTTCTTTTTTAAATTTCTAAACTGGACCAAAACAAATGATTATATGACCAACATTACTTAGGTGTGTAACTTACTACGAGAAAATCTAGATTAATTTTTCATTATAACACATGACCACAAACATTGTACAACATAATTGTGCAACTAAAATGTATATGACCTACTAACAGAACATGTCTAACACATGACCATGTACATTGCAAGTGTAGTTGTGTTAACAAGAAACAAAAGTTTTATATTTTTGGTAGCACGCGACAACATGGTTATGTAAAATGCATAATATAACCAAATGACATAAAAACTCAAAAGTTCTGCGGTTATGGTCTCAAAAGTTTTATATTTTATGATAGCACTTTGCTGTGTGCTTCTCGTTTAACAGACGTGTGATGTTGTAACATCACAAAATTAGCATACTCATGTGACACCATAATATCACAAAATTACTATGGGAACATTGTATGATTAGGTGACCTTAAACACACATTTTCTTGGTGAAATAGAGCATGTCCAATGTCAAACCTAACAAACAAGCAAACTCAACTGCGACACTGAATAACCTAAACCCGAATCGTAATCCATTCATGTAGAACCCTCAAATCTTATTAAAAACTTAACCAAAGCCAAAAAAAACATATCACTAAACACTTGCCAATTTGCAGAGGATATCAATAACGAATTCGATACCACAAACCCGCTACTCATTTCACAAAGACAACTCGTTTTTCGACACAAGGATCCCATCACTATCCGCATACATCCAGTCCCCATCATGGATCACGGTTCCACCAACATGAACCGGCACATTCTTCTCACCTATACCTCGTTTATTCGACTTCTGAGGGTGCGACGCCAACGCGCGCACCCCAATATCACACGCGTTGATCTCATCCACATCGCGTATGCACCCATTAACCACGATCCCAGCCCACCCATTGTTCTGAGCCAACTGACCAAGATTCCCACCCACAAGTGCACATCTCATGCTCGCACCACCATCAATAACTAGCACCCTACCCTCCCCTTTCGTCTCGAGATGGTCCCTAACCAACACGTTGTCCTCGAACACCTTGAGCGTGACCACCGGGCCCGAGAAGGCGCGACATTGACCGTATATCTTAAACACCGGAGCTAGGGCTCGGAGGTCACCGTTGGCTAGGTGTGAAGCGTGTGTGTCACATACTTCAGCTGTTGCAAAGGAAGACATGATGATGATCTTCTTCTTCTTCCTGTAATTAATACAAATAGTTAAACATCTTTACATTAATCTTCACTATATATCAAATTTTACATAAAAGGATAATAATAATAATAAATGCCCTCAGACTCGTTAACCGAATCAAGCCGAGCCCGAGTTTGTTTAGACTGAACGGCTCGTTTTTTGATTTTAAAAGCTCGAGCACAGGCTTGCGTCGTTTGTAGCTTTATTTATAAAGCTCGGGCTCACTCGCCTCGGGCTCACTCGCCTCGGGCTCACTCGCCTCGGGCTCACTCGCCTCGGGCTCAACTTAAATACGAGACACAAAGAAATACTAAGGGTTGTTTGTTTCATCTTTTTAACGGTTCAGATGTCTGAATGGTTCAACAGTTAATAATTCATGATCAAATGTCCGAATGATTCAAACATTTGTCTGTAAATAGTTAAAGCATTATATTGAGTCTGAACACCTCTTATCTGATATACGTTCAGTTTTGAGCACTATTCAGAAATTGACAAACAGCTTCGAACATATTTCATAAACTGAGAGATGTAATAATTCGTGTTCAAGCACATAAAACAAATTAAAGGAAACATGAAGTCTTCGTTAAACTTTTAATCAAAGAATTAAACTTCCAAATGTGGGATTTCGATCATCCATCGTTCGAATCAAACAAATTAGTCAACAGGGGTCGATTTACAATAAGCAACTGTTTGATATCACTGAAATTGAAATAGTTAAAGGTTTGATTGAGAACTTTTCCAATCGAATCGAACCGTAGTAAAGCAAAAAGAAGAACAGTAAGGTTATGATTGAAATTGAGAAGGGGGAATTTGATATACCTTTAGCAAGTTAGCTGAAACTGTAGAGAATCAAAGGGATTTGACAATGGAGATTGATGATTTGATTGGTGATTGCAGCCTTATTCGATGATGAAAAGTCAAGAGAGGAATTTGGTGCTGTTTGTAATGGTCTTTTTGGGTATTTCTAAGGTTGAAGATGATTAAATTTTGGTGGGTGGACACAAAGGCTTTATCTTCTTGGAATGTGTGTATAATCATTTTTGGGTTTACACCGCTATTATTTCATGTTAATTATTTTGTTCTCTTAACGACGAAGCGTATGATATTATTTAGAGTAAGACTTGAATCTATAATTTTTTTTTATAATTACATGTTATGAATATATCATTTCAATTTATTTAATACGAATCTTTCAAAAAACAAATTTAAAATTGAATGGACTTATATATTTGGTATTTTATTCGATTTTCAATTAGGAATTCAATTAAAAGACATTTCTTTCTATCAAACCGACCAAAATAAATTTTGTATATCCCAGATTATGGGCTGTTTGTTCAATCAAGTAAACAGTCGACACGTAAAAACTGAGTCATTAAACCGATGAACACCCTTGAATGTAAACTTGTTAAAAAAATTGTTTTTGTCAAATTGACGAAACTAAATATGTATATATTAGGATATGGATTTTTCTATTTGTATGATAAACTAAAAAGTTGGCTTGTTAGAAAACCGAGAAAACCGAGAAAACCGAACCATTGAACCTCAACTCGAATCGATGAACATTCACGCACGGATGCATCTTGTTAAAAAGATTAATTTCAAAACCAAAACCAATCCAAACTTATAATTGTGTTTTCGGTTGAATGTTGGCCATTTGAATTCAGTTTTAGTTCGTTTTTATAGTGAGCGTTCGATTGATAAATAATTGTAACCGAAGAAAGCAATTCGGGGAACCCGAAACCCAAATTTATGAACAACCCTCCATGTTACATAATACCCAAAATCATTTTTATTTTTCTTTTATTGGGATTTATTATCTAAAATCATTTTTATTTAATCATCGTTACTTCTTGGAATTCAACACCCGAATTCCTTGTGGATTTATTTTTAACCCATGAGGATTATTAACGCCTCTTTTTATATATTTGGAGTTCAACATACGAACCCCTTGGGATTTCAATACCTGAAATTCTTACATATATTTAACTCATCTTTTCTATATATGTGGAGTTCAACACCCGAACCCCTTGGGATTTCAACATCCGAAATCCTTACATATATTTAACTCGTTTTTAAACTATCAGTAAACATACTTGAACCCGTAATCATATAAATCATTTTTCCCATAATCATGTTTATCATAACAAATAAACATATATCACGTTTATTTAAACATGTTTCAATTCTACAGAATTCATACAAACTTATAATAAATAAAACATACATCATGTAATTAAACTTATAACAAAAATTAATTACGGGTCAGTGTACTTACGTTATATAAACAATGATTATATGAAGCTTGATTTTTGATTTTTGTCAGCTTCCGACCGATTAGCACCACCGTACCCTCTTTGTTATTTTCTAACTTCTCTAATCATAATAATATTTCTGTCATTTCATAGTGTGTATATATATCTAAGTTTGCCAGACTTTCATTCTTAATAGATAGAATCATAATATAGAAAGATAAATTAGTAATTGTATATTAATGTAAAGGCTGACATGCATATCTTCTGCATGAAGATTTGAATCTCTTTATTTATAATGCATATTATAAAATTAAAGGTTTTAATATTTAATAATATATAGTAAAGTAATATTTTTATTTCTACAACTATGCACCTTACCGTGCACTTAAAATTTCTTTTACTTTTATAATAATTATTATTATTTTATATTTTTTTAATTAAAAGAGATTAGTACTTATTACTCATTTAATCATCTCAGATTTTTAAATAAGGGTGTTACTTGTTACATACTAGTTTAACAATATTTAAAATATAAGTTTCAAATATTATATATTATTTATATTTTTTTTTCACAGAACAGAATGTTACAGTAACACGTAGTTACATATACATAACCTCTACATATACGTAACTTTTAGTTGTACACTTTGTAACACGTACTTACATATATGTAACCCTTGGTTTTCATGGTTTTCATTTATAACATGACTTTCAAGGGATCCCTCCCCT
>BJCO01000103.1:0-22797 GCA_018326465.1 Flaveria floridana | reverse complement strand
AAAAAAATTAAAATGTTTTTATTTAATTAACTCATTTTAATTAAAACTTTATACTTATATTTTTATTTTAATTAAAAGATTTTAAAATATTTTAATTAAAAACATTTTAATTTAAAATTATTTAAAATTATTATTTATGGTGGTGGGCCCACCAACCCCTTCTTTTCACCGCCCTTAGGACGGGCAACCATTTTACGAGCACCTCTCCCCCATCGCCGTCCTTTCGGCGGGCGCGGTCCACGTCGGTGACGGGCCGACAACGGGCGCGCGATGGGGATAGTCTTATAGTAACATTTAAATAATCAAGTATCCATGTAAATATTTAATTAGTAAATCAGCTACTTCGGGAATCTAATATTCAATAATCTAATAATTAATGGAGTTATCCAAAAAGGTTTTCTGAATTGATTTCTATTATCCAAACTAATTGTTTGATATTTGTTAATTATTTTATGAGAGTCTTTTAAAACTATCGGATCGGTTTTAAAACTTCCTAGAGGTTGGTGTCACCATTTCTTTTGAGTCAATCCCAAATTTTATAAGGTTCGATGTCAAAATTTCAAAGGGACCGGTCGGGATATAATTGTACACATATCATTAGGAAAAAAGATTTATGGGTGAGGGCGGCCCTGCCCTAAATGTTATAGGTACGCCCCGACCTACCTAAACCTAAAAAAGTACCCGGTGATTAAGATATAACTTAAGTTCATTGAAGTCTAAGATTTAACATTTAGTCATCAGGTTTACAAAACATGTCCCTTGAAGGCTAAGATTTTCCTAAATTTAAATAGCTGATCTAAGGGCCATTTGGGGACATCAGTAACTGTTGGTTAAAGTTGAAAAATGTTAATTAAATATCAAACTATCTATAAATGCTCGTGGTCGTGGGTGTGGAGTGTGAGATGAAACAAAACTTCTTCAAGTTGCATGATTACTTTAAATCAAGTTGTTAATCGATTATTAAGTATTACGTCTCTACTTTTAACTAAACCCATGCTCAAGTTTAATCTCATATATCAAAAAAAATAAAGGAAACTTACAAAAAGTATTGAAAAGCCATTCTTAATGTTCCCGTTACCTTTTGGTTGATCTATAAATAGGTGGGAACAAAAACAACCAAAAGGCAGTTTACTTACAAACATGTTTGTGCTTATACGAGTACTCGCTATCGTTCTAGCCTTCATTTCTCACGAACGCGAAGCCATAGCCGCGTCCTTAGTTGCTCAGGTTAGTAAACATACCGATGCCGCTAAGCCTCTCTATAGCACGCATGCCTATTTGAACGTCTCATGGGCCTCACAGCAACAGGGGGTCCCAATCGCTTTACCTGAACAAGAACAAAACTTTCTCATAGACCTCGATGCCCCGTTTATATGGCACTACTGCCTCCCCTATCAAGAGAGTTGCGAGGCTTGCTCGCACCCCGTCACATGCCGCGAATCTCCATGCACCGACTTACGAACCACTTTCTCGTATCAAAGCCCTTCCTGCCCTCCACCAACCAATCAATCAATTTATGAAGGCTATTACGACTGCGAGTTATGCCCTGTTAACGTCATCAGCCCGGTTACCGGGTTGTGTAGCCAAGTGCTACCAGTGTACGACGACGTGATCATGTTTCACGTTACCGACAATGGTAGAAATGCTTTGTATGACAAGTATGTAACTTATCCTACTGCGGCATGCGCTCCTCCTTGGACATTTCAACCATTCCCTGCGAAGGTTGTCGGTGTGATCGCGCTTTCGTCCTCGCCATACGCGATGCCAGCGTATTTACCCGATCCGATCGAAAAAATTATAGGTCTATGTTTGCCTAGCACATTGTCTGGTCATGGTGTTCTTTTCTTTGGAAGTGGCCCATATTATCTTCCACCTCATTCTAGTGTTGATGTAAGGAGTTTACTTACGTATACCGTGTTGCTCAAGCAACCAAATTCTTTCGGGTACTTCATCGGTGTCGATGCTATTGTGATTAAAAACAGACCCATTAATGTTCCTGTGAATAGCACTACAAAGATAAGTACACTAACCCCTTACACCGAGCTTAGGACCAACGTTTATAACAACGTTGTTAGCAGGTTTTCGAAGGTTACTAAACGAATCCCACGAGCTGAGTTGGTCGCACCGTTTGGGCTTTGTTTTAACACCACGGTTAACGGTACTAATGTTGGTATAAGCGTGCCGGATATTGATTTGGTCCTGATGGATGGGAAGAAGTGGACCATATCGACCGCTAACTCCATCAAGCAAGTGACGGAAGAAGTGGCGTGTCTGGCATTTGTTGACGGTGGTGCAACGAGTGAACACGCGATCGTGATTGGGACGTATCAGTTTGAGGATAACTTTTTGTTGTTTGATTTGGAGAATTCGACGTTTGGGTTTAGTTCGTCTTTGCAACGTAGACAGACCTCTTGTTCGAACTTCAACTAGCAATGAACGAAACTATACATCAACATCAACAGTTTGATTTCCAAATAATTAACTTCTTGTTTAATGTTTTATAAGTTATATGTATACATCAACATCAACAGTTTGATTTCCTAATAATGAATTTCTTGTTCAATGTTTTATAAGTTGTATGTTCCCAAACTCAGAATTGCTATCAGAAAATTGTTAAATGTTAAGTTTTATTCATCTCTAACCACAATCTACCATCCATAAATCTTTGAAAAGATTTTTCGTCACCCGAACCCGAGCTCGTGCAAAGAATCACGAACACTACCACCTTCTCGCTATGATCCCGAGGCTTGCTCCCGCTCCTCATCACTAACATCATGTAACACAAACGTTGTTTCCGCCACATAACAAAACACTTTCATCTTCTTCGATAACACCTCCAAAGACTCATAAATCTCATCCAACATCGGGTGAGATTTGTCACCTCCAACTGCACCCCTTGTTCTTCTTTACGCCTCGGGTTTTTACTAAATCTCTTAGGTTATTCACTTCTCTCCACATCCCGGCCTCAGCGTACATGTTCGAAAGAACGACATAGTTCCCGCTGTTGTCCGGTTCCAAAACAAACAACTTTTTAGCTGAGATCTCAGCGATCTCGAGGTTTCTATGGGTTTTGCTAGCAGATAACAACGCCCCCCATATGCTCGCTCCTGGAACCATTGGCATCTTTGAAATGAGGTCATACGCCTCGTTTAACCTCCCGCTTCGCCCCAAAAGATCAACAATACACGCGTAATGCTCGTGGGTTGGTTCGATGTCATATTGCGTTTTCATTGAGTTGAAGTAGTGTAAACCTATATCAACTAGACCCGAGTGGCTGCACCCTGATAACAACCCTGTGAATGTGATTGCATCTGGTTGCACCCCAGCTCGTATCATATCATTGAGCATTGAGACGGATTCAAGCCCATACCCGTGAGATGCGTATGCACTGATCATCGTGTTCCACGAGACCAAGTTTCGTTTACTATAAGGGATTTTCTCAAAACAAATTTTCGCATCATAGAGCGACCCACATGTAGCATACATAGCAGCGAGCGCTGTTTGCACAGACGCGTTTGAGTCAAGCCCAACGCTAGTGACATACTCATGAACCTTTCGGCCTCGATCAAGGTCCGAAGACTGTGCACAAGCAGGAAGAATACTCATTACTGTCACCCAATTCGGCTTCACATTCGCCACACCATTCACCATCTCATCAAACAACTCAAAAGCGCGATCCGCCAAACCATTCTGCGTGCACCCCGAGATCATCGCGGTCCACGACACAATATTCTTACACCCCATCCGTGAAAACAACTCTTCCGCAACCCGAACCATACCATGCTTCATACACCCTGCAATCAACGCGTTCCACGACGAAACATCTCTCGCAGGCATTTCATCAAACACCTTGCGCGCATCACCCAACTCACCACATTTCACATAGAAATCAATCAAGGAAGTCCCCAAATAGAAATCAAACCCCAACCCACATCGCAACCCCTTCGCATGAACACATCTACCAAACCAAAGATCACTCAAATCAGCACAACTCTTCAACACAAATGGTAATGTGAAGTAATCCCCACGAACACCAAAAGAATCCATCTTTATGAACACACCAATGCATCGTTTTGAGAGGCCGTGAACAGCACAAGCTCTGATAATCGAATTGTACAAAAGGGTTGATGCATTGAGGCGATTGCAATTGAATATTAAGATAGCGGAGTCGATGTCGCCGGAGCTAGCGTACATTGCGACCATCTTTGCTGCAAGAAACGAATTGGGGTTGACTCCGTGAATGGTCAAATGGGCGTGTGTTTGTTGACCCAATTTGGGGAGGTTTAAGCCTGTTAAGAACTGGAAAATGGGTGCGTATGATGATGGTGATAGTGAAAGGGTGGGTTGAGAACGAAGGGGGTGTAGAAGAGTTGTTAATACTGAGTTTTGAGAGGTTAAATTCCTCCATTTCATTGACAGAGAGATGGTGTTTGAGTTTTCAACAATCAAACTGCAAAAGATGAAATCTAATGGAATAATGGGTGCAAGAAGATATGTATTTTTGTAACAGAAAGTGGGATGAAAGATGAAAAAGATATGAATGAAAAAAAAGCTGCGCATCCGGGGAATCGAACCCCGGTCAGTACCGTGGGAGGGTACTATGATACCACTACACTAGATGCGCTATGTTGTAATGCTTCTTATCGCTTGTATTACTTATTTATGTTATCCAAGTTTTATGTTTAAAGGTTTGATATTTTTTTAATATTTTGGTGTTGAAGTAGCTTGCAATTTTGTTGTGTTTTGAAGGAAATATATATATAATTCTTATTAACATAAAGTGGTGTAGCTGAGAATGATATATAACTTATATCACATGGTTGATTCTAAAAAAATACATTTTAAAATATTTGTTAAGGGTGAAGAGAGTGGAATGGAATGGGAGCGACACCTCTAAACAGCCTTCATAATTCCCCACCTCCCAAACTACGAGTTTGATGAAAGACAACAATAGCGGATAAGGTAACCCGGGTCTCTGCCCCTCAATAATCGAACGTTTGGGTTGAGAAATGAGCCTAACGGCTCTTTGACCAACTTTAGAAAAAACTAAAATTTTATTTTACGTTAAAACACATATAAAACAAATCTTTTACACATATACTTCATTTATTTTACACAATGGAATGCTCACACTTTCAAAAACCCCATTCCAAAATATCTAAATACCTTTATAACCGATGATTCGTCTCAAACGAATCAATGCAACTTATCATTTCTCATTCTAGTCGCCAATGTTGTGATATCATCCCATATTCACGACACCGCAACCTCAAGAACTTATATTAGAAGAGAGGATCATGGTGACTCGCATGACCGTGTTGTTATTATTCTGACAAATCGAAGTTTAATGATAACATGTTTAGAGAATGGTTTAACAATGAGAATGAAACTATTTTTGCAAATAGTTAGGATATGAAAAAATAACTTTGAATATTTCTAAACCAAGAATGATGCAAGATGAAAGAAAAATTTCTCGGGTTTGCAAAAATGCACATCCATCAATTAGGTTGTGAAAATGTTCTTAACTCCTTAAATGAATACTTAAATATGTCAGCAAGAATGTCACTTGAAAGTCTCCATGAATTTTGATTATACAAGAAAGAATATTTGTGTAAACCAACCACGAATAACATACAAATTCTATAAGCTCATGTGCCTGCAATAGTTTTCCCAGCATGTTAGGTATCATTCTTGTATATTTATAGATGCTTAATTTTATATTTTCAATAGCCTTATTAAATGCTCAAATTTTAGGAAGTGTTGATTGTACACATTGGATCAGGAGGAATTGTCAAGCGGCTTAGTGTGGTGAATACATGAGAGATGACCACCAATACCCTCCTCATGCTTGAAATGGTGGTGACATAAGATTCTTGGTTTTGGCATTCATATTTTGGTATCACTGGTTCGAACAACGACCTAAACGTGCGAATCAATCCCCATTATTCAATAATGTTGTTAATGGAACGACACTAAAATTTCCATTTGTGGTAATAGAAGATATACCCCAAATGGAAAACATTTATGAAAACACCTTCCTTATCCAACCAGTGACAAACGAATACGATTCAACGCGGCAAAGTGACCGAAAGGAAGATGTCAAATAAGCTTTCGATATCCTGAAGTATATGTGGGGAATAGTTCGTCTACCAGCACGACAATTGCATGAAATTAAAATGAGGAAAGTCATGTATGCTTGTATTATTTTACGCAACATGATTTTTAAAAAACGAATGGTTAGCGTTATGTTCAGAGCACATTAAGGATCTGGTGGATACATAAAATGACAAAGATTTACTTTTGGAGATTTGAGACTTAAACACTCTGATAATCTTTGACTCGACCTCATCGACCATATTGAACCTGACATGGTGTGAAAAGTGATGTAAAATGAGATTAGTTATCATTAACTCTGAAACTAATAACAACTAGGTATATAACCACCGGCGTGTTGCGCCTCTTACACGCAATGGTGATCATAGGCCTCAGAAGCAAATTGTTATTTGCCGCGCCAAAACAACGAAGTCACGCCTACTTTTTTATCATCATCGCCTTTAAACCATCGTGAAAAATTGTAACTTATTATGGGCCAAACAAAATGAGGGTGGGGGGTAATATGCAAACATCAAATCCTTTGTAGCCAAACAACAAACCGAAGAAAACAAACTGTAGACCCAGTTTGTTTTTTCGTATATAGGTCATCCGAAGAAGCGCATCAACATATCAAAGAACACATGATGCGCAAAACAATATACCTAACAGAAATCTGCCCCACAAGACCAAAAGGTCTTCATTGTTACAAAAGTTGGCTGTTAGAACAAACCATCAAGTGAAATGAGCTCAAGCTCAGCCTCAGATGAGATCAACATGTGTGTTTCCCAACAGCAACCAAACTCATAGTCAGATTCAAAAGAGATATCACAATCATCGACGTATGTCTGTTCCATTAACCAGTAAAACCATTAATCAAAGACAAACGTAAAACAGACTGTCAAGTGACAAGAGCTCAAGCTTGGTCTTAGATGAACCAAGTCATTGTCATCGACATGCATCTTTCAAAAAATCAGCTCAACCACATGAAAACCAACGAAGTCTCAGATGTGAAAACCGGCATCATCATCGACTCTTTCGCCAACCAAAGAATAGCAAGTCTCAGATGAGGGACCCCTTGTCATCACCGACCAAACGACCTCAACTTACCCAAATAAAGCACAAACCAGAGGAGACCAAAGCTTTATAATCAGTAGCTCTTGACAGCGATGGCCGAGGTTCCACGCTGCAAGGAGACCCAATCATCAACACCGACAACGAACAACAAAAACAACAAAACAGTGTTCTGAAAACCCTAAACAGATTTTGGAGAGACAAGGAGAGAAGAGGGTAAAAATGGCTGTAGAACAAACGCCATCAACACCAAAGGAGACCTGCGCGCTGACGCCACCAAAGGCGGTCGACCGACCGTTGGCGGCATCGAAGGCGGCAGATCTAGGTCGATTTAAACATGAACCGCCATCCACATTAGCGGCGATGCACGGCTCTACCAGAGACACCACCGACGACATAGATCCCTCGTAGTTGGCGGTCGGCGGTTGGCTGTAGGCGGTCGGCGACCGGCAGAAGCCGCAGCCGTCACCCTCTCTCTTTCTCCAGAATCAAACGGGAGGGTTAAACCCCCAAACCCTCTTTCTTGACCTTTATAAACAAAATGAGGGCAGGGGGTAACATGTAAACATCAAAACTCTTGTGGCCAAATTTGAGAAAATAAAAAACCACTATTCATTCAATTCTTTTATTAATATAAGGATAATATGTAACTAATATTAATATTATTATTAAATAATAAGTTTGTTGTCTCCTTGAGAAAAAACTTATCAACAAGCTTATATAGAGTTAAGATGAATAAGATTTTAATGTCCAAAGTGACAATTTTGAAATGAAAGTGCTTTGAAAAGTTGAGTGTGTGCTCCTGCATATGTGGATGAATAAACACTAAAATTGTTTATAAATAAGAAGCCAATACACTTGATAAGCATTTTTAGTTGTGTTTTACTCTAACTTATAAGCATATCCACAACAAAAGATCACAAGATACCTTACTAGTTGTAATTTTAAGGTTTTCTTTCAGGTAAGATTATAGACATTCAAGTTATCTTTGATAGTACACACTGCTATGACTATTATATCTTAGGAGACAGATCTATTATCTTCAAGGAGAATAAGGGTGTGCAATATATCATGCTTCTCGAACTAAACTAGTTAGCCAACCTGAAACTACCCAACATCAGATTGAACTAGTGTATCGCTGTTGGCGATCCTGATAATATATGAATCACGGTCTTGGGGGACTCTTTAATAGAAATAAACATGCTCAAGTTATCTCGAATTCTTGTTTTCTTATGATTCGTATTAGTTTGGCCAAGTCGCAATAGTTTTCTGTTCATTCATTTAGAAATATAAATTATAAACTTCAGCTTTATTTAATCTCCAAAATATCATGTTGCAAAAATTTGGATTCAATTAATAACAATACAATTCTAAGACCTTCATTTAATTATCAATCCTATCCGACTTCATCAATTCTGATTCAGCTTGAATCGATAAAATAGAAAACTAGTAGCATTATTTAAACGTGAAACAAGTAACAGTAATCACCTATTCTAGTTCACTGTTCATAAGAGATCTTTTCACAAAATAAAAAAAACTTTTATTTGTGTAATTATAATACAAGAAACGAAAGAAAAGCGGTAATTACGATATTTTTACAGTTGAAATTGAGTAAATTGGAAGAAATGAATAAGAAGATGATGACGATGAAGTTGGTAATTCAGGTCTTGTGTTCAATATGGATCTCTTAAAACATATTTCGAGTCTCCCAGCGAACTCATATGTTATAATTTGATGGTTGAATATTGCAAGATTAGTAGGTGTACCTTTGAACCCTCCTTTTTTGAAGTATACTTAGCATCTTAGTATTTTCTAGACATTATATCCTTGACAAATCACCACTTATGTAGATGTTATTACACTTTACCCAATTAAAAATGACCTCATTTCTTTCTCACAGCAGTGATTTTTCATAAATCATTAAAAGTCATTGCTTAACCTCTCTGACATCACTGGTTTATACTTGGAATGGACTAGGGAGTATGCATCTCCATTTACATATAGGTACTCTGAGGTACATGATCGAATCTAAATTATCGTAGTGGATAAATGTGGAGAAGAGGCGAAGTGGCTACTCAAGTTGTGGAAGATATTCCAAAATGGTCAAAGTCATTGAAGGCTATTTACGTATATTGTGATAGTCAGTAAATGACTAGTAGGGCTAAAAGCTCAATATACAACGCTAAATCAAGGCATATTTGGCGTAAATACAACACGGTACGACAACTACTTATAATGGGGGTTATCATGATTGATTATGTGAATCCAAAAGATAACATTGTTGGATCCCCTTATATAAGAAAAAAGCAAAGAGTTAATTCACAAGTCGTCACATGAAATTTAATTAAAGATCATAAAGGAAGTTAATACGAAAGTTTACCCACCCTAAGAGATTGGAGATCCATAATCTAGGTTCAATAGTACAACATAATTGTTTAAAATAAGATATAAGCGTTTGCTTTGACAATTTCCAAGCTATACTCGCACCTTTAACTATGAACATATACTTATTTGTTGATATGGAATGTTTCATATTTAAATTTAGTTAGCATTAGTGTATCCTCCAATCATAACTGGATCTCAGTTATAATTTAGTCCATAGTTTCTTATGTATCTCAAGTAACATAGCAACCTCGTTATACCCTTCCAATTAATGTTCGACACATGGAATTCTAGCATATCTACTTAATCTGCTTACAACATATGCTAAATCTGGTCTTGAACATGTCATAAGATACATTAGACTACTAATGACCATTGAGTTCTCTAAATAAGAACACCATCCCCTCTTTTCTTAGATAGATGTTAAGTGGTGTCAACTAGAGTTTTAGCAATGCTTGTATCCCCCTAGAATGAATCTGTTAAGGATCTTGTCCATATAGTGAGATTGGTTTGATACAAGACCATTTTATGTTCTAGTGATTTTACTCCAAGAATCACATCGACTAGACTATGTCTTTTGATATCAAACCTTGATTTCTTACTAGTCATGTAGTTCAAGCGTCAACTTTCAAGAAACCAAATATTTTTGCTTTTTGACTCATGATCATGTTAGACTACCATTGATATGAGATACTCGTCATCTTCCTCTTCTATTTCAACATCTCGTGTCTAGGGTTTGTTCCAACAATCAACCATCACATGGCCATATTTGTTGCAGTTTTAGCACTAGATATTTCTTCTTCTTCTAGTTGAATATCTACCACACCCATGACAATAGCCACTAGTAGGAGGTCTTCATCGCCCTCTACTTGATCTATTATCGTCTCCACCACTTGAAAGCCTGCTTGTTGTCTATGTTTTCTATCATACGGTTTACTCGCCTCTCATGAGCTTGAAGAGAGCCCACTACCTAGTCGACTGACACCTTATGAGATCTTGTGATTTCGCGATTACGATTACCATGTGATCCCACATAACAAGAAACTTCATAAAACCTTCTCTACAATTATTTAAGAGAAAATTGTCTCTCCATAAGCTATTTTCTTATTAACTATCTTCATCATTTTGTTAAAAAATACAACTACTTTACCTTCCTTCATCAGTAAGGTTTCTAATTAATCATTACAAAATCATTGTTTTAACTTTAATTCACCTTAAAATTTTGTCTCTAGCAAAGTAAAGGTCTAAAAAGCAAACACGACTACATCAATCCTCGGGAACACCTATTGATGGAAGGCTTACTGCATACGAGATAACACCCTTACGTCTTTCCTTTGATTTTCTCTTAACCGGCAACGACCTACATTATTCTTGTCGAACCCAACTTCCATAAAAATCCCAAAGATCATATGACACCGACAACTTTTCATCCTAATGTTCTAAAACTTGTATGTGTCTCCTAAACGGATTGGGAATGGAGTTTAGAGTGTAATTGGATGTTGTTATTTGCCATTCATGTGATATCTGAGCGATGTGTATCACTTGAAATTAGTATGACTTTAGAATGGAGACTGAAGATGACAAGAAAAAATAAAAAAGAAAACAGACTCAAATCATATTAATTTCATTCATAACCAGCCAATCCTAAAACAAAGGAGGCTTTTTATAGTTAGAAGTAAAAAATAAAACTTGCATAATATCTACCCACTATCCTAATATTAGTAACACAAAGAAAAAACAAAACATTATTTGTTGTAGTGAGTGTTCACGGGTATGTGGGTGTGTGAGTTAAGTGGGATGGGCATATATCATTCCCGCCCTGTTGGAAACGTCCTTGTCCTCAAGAATGGAATGAGACCATGGTGGTCGCCATTTGGTTCGTCCAACGGTGTTTGGAGAAGTCATAGTAGAATACCATAAAGGAAGCCACTTGATCATTGTAGCTGCATTCCTCCCTGGTGCCAAGTAATATATAAACATTCTAGCTTTTTTGAATACTCTCCTCATAAGCATCCTTTAATCCAATACAAATCCAAGGTTAAGGAAGCTCCTCTTCATTCCACAACCTATAAACATAATGTGCTCATGATGAAGCAAAATTATTTTTATGCCTTTGTGTGAAGATATAGGAGTCCAAAAACAATTGATCGTGAATTCCAAAAGTTGTTTTGGCTTGAGAAACCAAAGGTTATGGTAACGGATGTTGGCATACCATGTGTTTTATGTGTGCAACTACAGTGGCCGATGGTGGCATTGTCGGGGTTAGTGTGGCTGTGGGGATATATAATGCGATGGCAAGACTGGGTTGTGGGTTGGTGGTGCAATGGAGGGTGCTTGCTTTGGTGTTGGTTTAATGGTTATCTTGGTGATGTTGAATGCTGCCAGGAAGGTTGGTGACAGGATACTTGGTCCGGTGGCGGAAACGGATGGTGGAGGTGGAAGAGATTGGAGGGCTTCTAAAACGATACTGATCGACCGAAGCTCGTTGAGCTTATTTTGAAACTGAGACTCGAGTCTCGCAAAGGATTTATGTGATGAACTAGGATAGTGTTTAAGCAACCGTGGATCACGGTGGCTCTGATACCACTGATATGTATCACTTGGAATCAGGATGATTTTAGAATGGAGATTAAAGATGTTCAGAAGTAAATTATAGAGAAAACAAACTCAAATTATATTAATTTATTCATAACCAATGTAAAAACAAAAGAGGCTTTTTTATATAGCCTGAAATTAAAATAAAACTTACGAACATGATTGCATAATATCTATCTCGTATCCTAATATTACTAAATGTAAAGTAAGAAAACTATACATGATTTGTCATAATGAATGTTTATGAGTATGTGGGTGTGTGGGGTGCACATATCACTTAGGCATTGTGTATTTTGTAGTACATGAGTTCACTTTTATTGAGTAATTAATAAAATAATAATAACGATATTCTCTTTATTGATGGGAAATAACAAAACTACCATGCAGTTTACAAAATTGTATGTAAGTAATAATATAATTTATATGAAATAAAACACATTCAAACGATAGTCTTAAGAAGCAACCGGAAGAAAACTTTCTTCATTTGAATCTTGAAACCGTAAAGATTCTTAGCTTTGCCTTTGACTACACAATGAGCGAACCAAAAAGTTGAGTGATGGTTGAGGCACGTATTCAATGCGTTTTCCTTAAAATAGATTTCATGCCTCTTCTCAGACGAACGCTTTATCTCTCAAACCGAAACAATATGTGCACTCCTGGATATGTCCTTACATCTGAGGTTGCTCTGGATATAAAGGTGTCTTGAACAAGAGTGTGTAGAGTGGAAAATGTTGAAAACTCTTTAGAGTGTGCGTGGTTTCTCAAACATGTGTGGTTTTTCCAAATGCCTAAAACAAGACCTATGTCTTGTATTTATACCTAAAACCAAAAATGCAAAGAGTGAGTCACTTAATGGAATAATGATACATAGATTAACTCTATTTAATTTGTAAATCAGAATCATATTAGTACACAAAATAACTCTAATTGTTTGAATTAATATTTCAGAATTTGAACATATAGTCTGTTCGTTTCTGCATAGCGGAATTGCATACTAGTCCTTTACAATTTGACCCGTACAGTAACCTCTAATTGGTATCATAGTACAACATCCATAGTGACTTCTCATGTATTCTTTTCAACTACACATCTAAGAGCATCGATATTTCATTCATGTAGCTTCATATTGGACATAGTTTGATTTGTTGTGATCTCTCACATAGAAAATGCAAAATCACTAATAAATAATTATTTTATTAGCAAATATATATAATTATTAATGTTCAAAACAAGTAAAATCATATTGTTAATAGAATTTCCAACATCTTCAAGATATTAAGAGAACAGGATGCTATAATACCATAATGTTGATTTGAAACATCACTCTCTTTTTATTTGTTTGATAAAAAAAAGATAAACAATTATAATTCTATAAGGTTTAATAAAAAGTGAATTTATCTTTTGATAAAGTTGCCATAAGTAATAAGTAGTGTGTGACTCGTTGGATTTTTAAGGGTTAATATATCCCGGTAGAGTTATTGTAAAAACGGGGTGGGGGATAAGAGTTTTTTAATCTTTAAAACACTTATAATATCGATATAAAAAGGATTTTTTTTCACGCTAATTATTCAACTCATTGTGTAAAATTCGTTAAATTATTGTGTAATATCAGCTTATTGTAAAATATTGGTCAGATCATTGTATTTTATATTATTTTTTCTATAATAATAACTTTTAAATAGCACAATGCTGAAAATGTAACGTTTTTGTTTATATTTTCCGGTTCATTATGTAATCCTGATCAGTTAATCGTGTAACCCGGATCATGTCATTGTGAAATCCTTGTCAACCGGCTATTATGTCTAATGCTGATGAGTGCAATGTTGGACATTGTGTTGTACATTGCGTCTAATGCTGATTATTGTGTCTATTATTGACCATCGTGTTTTACTAAAATAATGATTTTCGAATAACATGATTTTGAAATATGTAAACCTTTTATGTTTGAACTTTATTATGTAATGCTCAGATATTTGTGTAATTCTTGTCAATTCAGAAAATTACTTGAGGAAACCTTTTACAATGAGCTAAAATTACATAAAAAATTTGTTTTTTTACATCAGTACTAATATATACACGTTTTAAAGATGAAAATGCTTATTTTTGTGATATAGTTTTTTAAAAGAATATGTCGTATGTAAAGTTACGTATATTTAAAAAAAGATGAAAGTTGAGAAGAGTGAATATTATTAGTTTTACCCTCAACCTAATTCTGATAAAAAACATGTATCAATATTTTAATTCTTTTTACACTTTTTAATTTTTGAATACTTTGTATTTAAATATTTCCCTTGTATAAAATACTAGTCCCATTATGTACACAAAGAAAGTAATAACCAAGTCTATCACTAGCTTCTTATTATGTAGATCCAACTAGTCAAGATATGACATACACTCCTAAGGGATCAAATAACACATACAAAGAGATATTGGTAGTAGACTCTACCAAACAAAGGGTTTCAAGCAAGTAAGCGGCAGACTCCAAAAGAGAAAATAAACTGCAACCTACCACTACTACACGTCCCAGTAAAAGATAAAATCATAAAATAGTAAAAAATAAAACTACTTCATAAAAAACCCATTGATCTACTTGTAAAATGTGAATTAGATGCAGGCATATGCAACATGTGACCCATTTATTTGACTAATTTCAACAAATAAATAACACAATATAAAAAGAATAGAAGTGTGCAAGAAACCATAATAACCGAACCGTAACCAAAATAACCAACAAACCCGAACTGAAAAGACCGAAACCAATACGAAATCTACGGCTTGGTTTGATGGTCTTTTAAAAACCAATTTTTTCGGTTTGGTTTTGTTTTTTCTTGTAACTAAAACCGAAAAAACCGAACCGAAATTATATAAATCGAACTTGTAAATTTATAGGTGCATTCATAAACTTATAAATATGATTAGCCTATTAGTTAGTTATTTAAGTTATGTTATCTAATTTTATTTAAATATTTCAAGAATAATCTTTAAACTTTTTTATTTTAATTAGTAGATTAAAATGTTTAATTGAATTTTACGTTATTGTATAATAAATTGCAAATTATTATAATGTCAAGTAATTTATAAGAATATGTAAATTATATTTAAATATTAACAAAATTATATAAGATCACAATTTTTAGTTTTAATTCATTACTTTGGAGCGATTTTTTCTTTAAAAACTTGAAGGCCGAATGTTAAAACCAGAAAAAATCAAAATCGAACTAAAATCGAAATGAACAATAACCGCATAAACCGAAACAAAACGTTTTAAAAATCCTAAA
This sequence comes from Flaveria floridana, assembly GCA_018326465.1. Taxonomy (NCBI): domain Eukaryota; kingdom Viridiplantae; phylum Streptophyta; class Magnoliopsida; order Asterales; family Asteraceae; genus Flaveria; species Flaveria floridana. Next base: position 7,378 of record BJCO01000103.1, on the reverse strand, counting down.
ATATCAGTTTTTAGTTTCGGTTTTAGGTTATACCCAAATCAAACCGACTCATGCGCTCCCTTATAAAAGATCAAGGCCGGCTCTATAATGTAATTTGTGACACAATATGCTTGGGCTCTCAAAAAATAAGGGCCCCCATTTTTAAAAAAATTATAGTGGGTTTTGGTATTATATTGATCAATGAAATTTTAAAACGAGAATAATATTTAATAGACGAGTCCTAATGAAATTTTTGATAATTTGATAGATTATTGAAGAAACACAATCACACAATTCACAAAACACACGACAATTCCTAAGTTTTTTCCTCTTTGATTGATCTAATCGACTAGCCTTTTTTTACCTTTTTTTCAAAGAAATCAACTATTAAATACTTAAGTTTAGTATACCACATTTTCTTTGATTTATAACTTTTGTTCAAAGAAATTTGAATATATTATTTTTGTTTAAATTGCATTTTTTCAAAAGAACCTTATTTTTTAACCTGATTGGGGCCCTGAAAACATTGAGCCGGTCCTATAAAAGATTATACAGAATAACAAACATATTTGGTATGTAAGGCGTAATAATTGTAGTCATATTAAATTTGTATCATGACAAGAATAGTTGTACAACAAAAATGATCCCATGTAGAGAATAGTGCAAAAGGTGCAAATAAAGCAACAAGCATCCCCAAATAGTGCATATAGATTTTAAGTTCATTGTTCCCATAAGATATCCCATTTAAATGCAAAGTCAATCACTTGACACTTGACAAACACACAACGTCAAAGATTACGTATTTCAAAAGTATATACATCTTGATTCATGTAATCTTGAAAAGCAACATGAAAAGAAACGTCGTCAAACCCCAACATTTAAGATACAAATTACCATATAGAGATTGAATCTAAGGTCTTCGTTTGACCTCAATTTTTGTGTTTACAGGATTAATCAAAAGGATCGACAAATGATGCAAAAATTAGTCAAAAGTATATAAATATACAGATGTTGTGAAATAAGTTTACCTATGTAATCAAAATATGTAAGTATATATGATAATAATTGCATCTTCTGTTTTACTGCTTTTATAAAATAGTAAACTATAGTTTACATGGCTGTAAACTAAATTTTACTCTGTAAACCGTACTTTACCTTTTTTAAACTATAATTTACTTCTTTGTTAGAAACAATCATCATGTATGAATCTAGGTTCAGGGGATCAAGAAAAAACAATTATGAGTAGCCAGGAGCGGAGGTGGTATTAAGGAGACAGGAGGCGAATTGAGATCGTCGGAGGATGCACGATCTAAGGAAAGTAGCCAGAGCGTGTCGGTGGATAGCAAAGAAGAAGAGGTTGAAGAGACATGCAGGGTGGGTGAGATCTTGGGCTTCGAGGTTATGAATCATAAGGATCAACTGAGAAGCATTGTCGTGGGGGAAGGGGGCAACAATAATTATCAATGAATTGGCTATCTTTGAATGTTAGGGGGGCGAGGGGGAAGTTTAAGATGTCCTGGGTTCAGGGGATCAAGAAAACTCATAATTTTTTTTTGTGGCGTTGCAAGAAACTCAAATTGAAAATCCATCTTATAAAGATTTTGTCAAGTTTTGGGGCAATTTTGCTTTGGGCATGGAGTTTGTCTCGACTATTGGGCGTTCGGGTGGCTTAGTGTCATTGTGGAATCCGGAGATCTTTAAAGTGTCTAATGTCATCAGACATAGGAATTATTTGATTTGCTCGGGTAAGCTTTCGAATTGCTCTCTTGAGGTCTTTATAGTTAATGTTTATGGTCCTAAGGATGTTGCGTCGAAGGACATTGTTTGGAACGATTTATTATCGTTTAAGGAGGCGTCCCAAGGTATTTGGATTCTTCTTGGCGATTTTAATGAGGTGAGAGCTCCTGTGAAAAGAGTCAATTCGGCTTTCTCTAAAGCTAATGCGGACAAGTTTAATGATTTTATTGATCGTGCTGAGCTATTTGATTTGGAAATGGGTGGAGGTAGGTACTCTTACATGTCTCCTGATGGGTCCAAATTGAGTAAGTTGGACAGATTCCTGGTATGTGCGGGGTTTAAGGATCTCTGGCCCGGGGCGGCAGCGAGGACCTTGCCGCGGAAATATTCAGACCACGCTCCAATCATTCTCAGTACGGACATGAGGGATTTCGGACCCATTCCATTCAAATGTTTTGATTCGTGGATGGGTAAACCTGGTTTTGATGTTACGGTTGTGAAAGCTTACAATAGTGCGGTGGTTCTCGGTCCGCCGGATAAGAAATTCATGCTTAAGTTAAAGGCTCTGAAGGATGCGATTAAAACTTGGAGAGTGGCTCTTCTAGCAAAGGAGAAGGGGGATATTGACAGGTTAGAGCAGAAGGTGGCGGATTTAGAACTTAAAGCGGAGAGTACTGGGTTGTCTGATGAAGAAAAGAGAATGAGGATCGATGGGAAAAGAGAGTTGTTTGATATGGAAATGGCGGCTGCTAGGGATTTAAGGCAGAAAGATAGAGTTAAATGGCTAGTGGATGGTGATGATAACTCTAGTTTTTTCCACAAATCTATCAAGTGCAATACAAGTAAAACAAGGATTAATGGGATCTGTATTGGGGGTATGTGGGAATCGGATCCGTTGAAAATTAAGAATGCTATTTTGTGCCACTTTAAAGAGAGATTCAATGACAATAGACCGATTCGCCCTTCGTTCAGCAGTAGTTCCTTTAGCAGGTTGATGGAGATTGAGGGGTTTGCTATTTCCTCCTCATTCTCTGAGGAGGAGATAAAGAAGGCTGTATGGGATTGTGGTGTCGATAAAGCCCCCGGACCCGATGGGTTCAATTTTAGATTTATTAGGCACTTTTGGGATTTGCTGAAAGCCGACATTAAAGAAGCTGTGGATTTCTTTCACGAAAATGGTGTCATCAGTTACGCGTGTAATGCGTCATTTATTTCTCTAATTCCGAAGATCAGCGATCCAAATAAAGTTTCTGATTATAGGCCGATTAGCCTTATCGGGTGTTACTACAAAATTATCGCTAAGATTCTTGCCAACAGAATTAAAAGGGTGCTTCCGAAGCTTATTGGGGAGGAGCAGTCGGCTTTTCTATCTCACAGAAACATCCTTGACGGGCCGATGATCGTTAATGAAACTCTGGCATGGCTTAAAAAGAGGAGAAGTAAGGCGATGCTTTTTAAGATTGATTTTGAGAAGGCTTATGACATGGCTAACTGGAAGTTCCTTGAGTCCATCATGGAACAAATGGGCTTCCCTCTTATATGGACGAGGTGGATATACGGCTGCCTTACTTCGACTAGGACTACGGTTTTGGTGAATGGTTCCCCGACTAGAGAATTCGTGTCTTCTAGTGGCCTTCGGCAAGGGGACCCTCTCTCGCCGTTTCTCTTCCTGATTGTTATGGAAGCGTTTCATGTCACTATCAAAAGTGCGGTTCACCTGGGCGTTTTTCACGGGGTTAAAACCCCTCATGATGGCCCGTCATTATCTCATGTTATGTATGCAGATGATGTTCTCATTTAGGTTAATGGTCATTGGTTAATGGGAATAACTTAGCTAGAATCCTGCTATGTTTCAATGTTTCTTCGGGGTTAAAAACGAACTTTTAGAAGAGTGTTGTGTATGGGGTGGGAGTGGATCAGGATGAGCTCATTATGATGGCGGAGGTTATCCATTGTCAATACAGTCATACTCCTTTCAACCTGCTAGGTATCTCGATTGGTGCTAATATGAATCGAGTGGAGAGTTGGAAGCCGGTGGTGGATAAATTTAAAGCTAGGCTCAATTCATGGAAATCTAGATCGCTATCATTCGGGGGGAGATTAACTTTAATTAAAGCGGTGTTAGGCAGTTTACCCACGTATTACTTGTCCATGTACAAAGCTCCGGGGAAAGTCGTGGATGTCCTTGAAAGAATTAGAAGAAGGTTCTTTTAGGGTGGGACGTCAGAAGAGAAAAAACTTTCCTGGGTGGCTTGGAATAAAATGGTGGCCAGCAAGAAGGTTGGGGGTCTTGGTATCGGCAGCATCAGAGATTCTAATTTGGCTTCTCTTGCTAAGTGGAAGTGGAGATTCCTTACACGTAAGAATGACTTATGGGCCAAAACTATTAGGGCAATACACTACCAACCGAGGAAAATCGTTGCAGTTCCCTTCAATGGAGTGATAGCTGGTGCTTGGAAGCATGTAATGAATGCGGACAAGGAGATGTGCATGAAAGATTCTAGCCTCGAGAACTTGGTCCAAGCGGAAGTTGGGGAGGGGGAGACGTTTTTTTGGTTGGATAATTGGGTTGGTGGTAGTCCTCTAAAAAACCAATTTCCGGACTTATTTGCGATTGAGAGAGTGAAGTCGTGTAAGGTGAATATGAGGGTGTCTTACGTCGGTTTTAGTGCTAATTTCCAGTGGGCTTGGAAGCGTTCCTTGACGAATAACGATGAGCAAACTCATGTGACGGTTTTAGAGAACTTATTAAGGGGGCAATGTCCAAAAGAAGGCGAGGATACTTGGAGATGGATTGGAGACTCCTTGGGGGAATTCTCGGTGGCTGCCATTAGAAAATGTATGGAATTGTCTAGGATTCCGGTCGACATCATGCCTTTCCAATGGATCCGATGGGTTCCCCTTAAAGTCAACATATTTTCTTGAAGAGTTTGGATGGATACTTTAACTTCTAAGGAAGCCTTAACGAGGAGAGGGATTCATATTGGATCGAATGAGTGTTCATTTTGCTTTGGGGAAGTGGAGTCCTCGGACCACATCCTGTCCTTTTGCCCGTTCGCGGCCTCGGTGTGGAGGTACATTTCAGCATGGTGCTGTAAGGCGCAGCCTAGCGCCTGTACTCCTAAAGAGTTTATTAGGGAGCCCTTCGGTGTTACTTCCAAGGATCGTATGCATAAGGTGTATCGGACCATCGTCTTGTCTACCTTTTGGGGTATTTGGGGGGCGAGAAATAGTCTCATCTTCAACAATAGATTGATCAACGTGTACAATATGTTGTTGATGACATTATTTTCTCGACTTTTTTGTGGTTAAGGCTTAGAGCTAAGATGGGTAGTTTAGATTGGAAGGATTGGTGTAATTTTTCATCTTATAATTTTCCCCTGTAATAGTTTCGGTTGGGCCTAGCATCTTGCTTGGTGCCTGGTTTTTTATTAATATATTGCCGTTCAAAAAAAAATGTATGAATCTAGTACCCCTAACCTAATCTAAAATACATGAGGGGTATAGAATTAAGATCTTCTTGCAAACATTATTTTGAAAGAAGTCAAACATAATAAATGAAAAAAACGAAAGTGAGGTAATCAAGAAGCCCCCAAATTTAAAAAAAGTTGTAGCCTTTTATGTATTCCAAAAATCAAGACGGTCAATATAAAGTTTTGGAATTTGTCTCGGTAAAAAAATAGTAGATTAACAAAAAAAGGTTGTCAGAGTCAGTCATAACTTTAGCTAGGTATGTTGTTAACAGCTTCCCTCTTGACTCCGTATATCCAGCATCTTGAAAACATCAACCTACATACATGCATATATACATAACCATACATGCATACATATATGCATACACACATGCATACATCCATACATACATACAAAGATACAATCTTGATGAAGGAAATTAAAGTATATTCACATTCACTGGATATGATTAATGTGGCTTTTGAGTATTTCTTTCACAGAAAATGAGTGAAAAGCCATAAAGATTATGAGTTAGAGTGTTGAAATTGAGATCATGAGTGATATAGCTAATATCATAAAAATGTTGATTCAGACAGCTTGCACTGACATTATATACTGACTAATAACTTATACATTTAAAAGCTGCATTTGGTAATAGTTTACTAGGTTTTTTTGACTTTTTGGTGTTCAAGAAAGCATCTAGATTTAGAAACCAAGACCAGTTGTCATGTAGCTTCATGTCCATACATGTTTACAAGTTTGTGCAATTTGAGTTCATTGTTGGTTTGAAACTCATTACTAACAAGGTGTGGGTATAGCAACTGTACATTTATATCAATTAATCTCTTTTCAAAACTTAAAGATTTGTGGTCAGCAACGGAACTATGGAAGGATTAAGAGGGTTTGCTGACCTCTGTTGTTAAAATTTCTCGATTTTTACATAAGGTAGAGCTTTTTATAAGAAAAAATGACTTGCATCTCATAGTTGTAGTCGTTAAATATTCAGTAAAGAAGAAAGTCTTATGATAACCCGACTAATAACCTTGTGATTACAAGTCTCATAAATCAACCCAACTCGTCTAAGTTTAAATCTTACAAAAATGGGTATTGTTCAATGGGTTCATAGGATAATTGATTAATATGTAGATCAAAAAGAAACCTGGATCTTGATTTTTTAATCTTGAAAAACCCTAATTAACCAGAGAGCATATTAAAGATAATAACTTGAGTTTTAATGATTAAGAAATGATTATGTAGAATGAAACAAGAATCTGATAATTAATTAAAGCAAACTCATGACAGTAAAAAACAGTAGGAACCCATAAATCAATATCTACCTATATATCTCCTAACATAAATGCACACAACAGATACTTAAAGAACAAAGAAAGATGTATGATCAGCAAAGCAGTTTGAGAGGAATGAAGCCTGGTCCGATGCCGTCACAATATATGAAGAAATCTTAAAGAGAAATAATTTCCTCTTGTAAGTGAATGCATCGAGCCAGCCAACATCCCCCATAAACCACTGCTGGTTTCTTAAGTTTCATCCCTATCATCCCATATATATATATATGATATATACCAACATCTGGTGCTACAAAGAGAGAGAGAGAGAGAGAGAGAGAGAGAGAGAGAGAGATGAAACTACAAATACACATATATACATATATAGATATAACACATATATGTAAATGTTTTCAGAGAGAGAGAGAGATAGAGAGAAGATCTATGAGAAACCCTAAGGTCACATAGAAGCTATATAGAGAAGAGAGAGGGAGAGTAGTTGGGGAGGAATATAAATAATGGGGTATGTCTTGAATCATGTAGACACCTCACCATTATATTTATTTCTTCATGTCCATCTTGCATCTTCAAAGTTTAAACCACCTACTAACTACACTAGCTTCCACTTTTCTTTTAAATACAACAACAATTCTATTTCCTTTTATAAGTATCCCTTAATTGATGAAATTTCAATTTGGAATGTTTGTGATACAATTTCACTCATGCTAGTCCTTTGAGTTTTAACCTATCCAATGTTTTCAGAACCGGATCGAACGTCGAACCGGACGCCTTACTGGTTTGGTAGTCGGACCGGTCGGACCGGATGGACCGGATTGACCGGATTTAACTATATTTTAATTATATTTATATATGTAATTAAATATAAGTAATTTATATATGATTTATACATATATTTTATAGTT
>BJCO01000101.1:0-14799 GCA_018326465.1 Flaveria floridana | reverse complement strand
CCCACTTACGTTTATTGTGCAGCATGCTCGCCACCGCACCCTGTTTGGGTAACTTACCTTGCTCCACCTCCTACTCCGGCAGCTTATGAGCCAACTGGATTGCTTTTTGAATAGTGGCAGGTTAGAGGCATTCACCATGCTTTGAATTTCGGCCACTAATCCAACAAGTAAAGCTCGATCCTCTTTATTGGTGGATTTATCATACCCAGATAGAGAGTTGCCTATTCATGAGACTTAGTGGTGCAGGCCTTGATTTCAGACCTTTCCATTGTCAGTTGCAAGAACTCTGCCTTCCTTTCTATACTTCATCACAGTTACAATACTCCTTCATCATCATAGTCTTGACTTCATCCCATGGTAAAGCATTAGCCGCCGCCTGACCTGACATTTGGAGTTGAGCATAGTGTTCTTGTGGCATACTTCACATGGTCTACCACCAGATGGGTTCACTTTGCGAAGACCGATTTTGTCTTCTTGAACCATCTCACTAGTCCCATGGCCCTCTCGGCTCCACTATAAATGTGGGGCTTGCAATCCATAAATGCTTTCTACGTGCACACTGGCGGTCCTGAGTTAACAATTGAAATGTTAAGTTTAAAAATTTGATAAACTGACTAACGTAATATTTCTATAATTAATGAGCAAGACCATCGTTTACCTCCAAGCTGAGCAGCTTGTGCATTAACCGCTTCCTACACATGCTTGTTTATTAGAGCAAATTCTGTCAGGGTTATATTCATGACACCATCGCCACGAACACGACCTCTTCAACATCCTCTACCACATCGATCTATTTCGCTTTACATTTACAAATAAAACAATGAGTAACATCCATCATATTTAGCTCATTCAAGTACTGTAAATAATAAGAAATAATGAATTTCATCAACCATAATATTTATAATCAGATTAATAACTCCATGATAAATAAATTGTAAGTAACTTACAAAATATCCAATCAACGTCAAAAATTTCAAGTTTTTCAGTTAGCTAGGAAGCAACTCTTCCCATATAGTTAAGAAATAATGCTATGTAGTCCAAGATAGGTAAATAAAGGAAATCAATCTATGAATTCAAATCCATCGTTGTCCTCCTCCATCTCTTCTAGTTCCTCCTCCGGATCTTCCTCTGGCTCTGCCTTCGAGGCTTCCTGAGGTTCGAGCTGGTTTTCCAGCTCATGTATGTGTCCTATTTTCTTATAGAGTTGTCTCGTGTTTCATTTTAATGTAGTTGTCAACTATAGTACTTGTACACATATAGTCTGTATCCCTTCGGTTTGCCCATCGTAGCGTCCCTACAACTCGTGCCATGTTTCTTCCATCTTATTGTACTCCCTGTTAGCATACTTATATCGGTCTTCCAACCTATCACACTCCTCTTCGCTATCCTGCCACAGGCTATTATGAGAGGCCACTAAAGTAGTAATGGACCTATGAGGGTTATAAGGTATAGGAGGTAACACAATCACTCTGGATGGTAGGGGTAGATAGAGGGATGTTCTCCTTCTTGAGCATCCTAATTAGCATATTACAATACCATGTCCAATACATGAAATCAGACATATCCTGCTCGATCACAGGTTTGCCTGAGGGATACATACCAAGCATAAACAGAGGGGGTGAGAAGTAGGAACCTTGGGTTCGTTTCCCAGCATGTGTCGTACTCGAGATGATGACGATGATGATGCCATACTGCAGTGACATGATGTGCATGCCAATGAGTATATAGTAAGGGATAAATTAACTAGTAACTAACTAACTATGTGCGGTTATAGACTAGTGTGTATGCAATCTAGTACACTATAACCAATAGCCTTGATCCCAATCTGTCACACCCTTAAGATCCACATGTGGGGTATTACGTCTCGTGCGGTTATAAACTAGTGTGTATGCAATCTAGTACACTATAACCAATAGCCTTGATACCAATCTATCACACCCTTAAGATCCACATGTGGGGTATTACCGTGAGGCGTGTGAACAAACCAGGATCCAAGTCATTAGTTACTCTAAACGACTATATATCTAAGATTTAAAATAACCTTAGAGTTTAAAAGTTTAAAAACCTTACGGAAGCGTTTAGTAAATATTTCAAACCCAAAGTATTAAAATTTAAAATGCGTAAAAACACACGCCCAAACTATTATCTAAATGTAAGTACAAAACCAAACGTAAACGAATGTATGTTTGAAAAAATATGCTCGACCCGTGTTGTGCTCCTAAAGGCACCTTATATTAACAACTTGAGAAAAGCATACTTAAGTGTCAACACAATGGTTGGCGAGTTCAAGAGTTTCTGATTTAGCATAAACAATAGTAGTTGTAAAATATAAACAAGTGCATTGAAATTGATAGCTAATCTAATTTCATAAGTATTAAAAGTAGTGATTTTGTGATCGAAGCTGACGGTGTTCGTTATTTGCCATCCACCATGACATACCAAAACGTGATAATGTTAGTTGTTTAGGACAATATTACAATAGCTTGACCTTCAGTCATACGGATGGGGCTTATTAGACCCAGTAGTACTACCTAATATTTCCCGCTAGATACCTTAATTAATGATCTGAAAATGTAAGGGCTTTTAATGGTATTTCACACTACGTTATACAATACACAACTTACAATAGTTAAAACGTTTGTAAAAGTAAGTATGCTTGGAAAAAACCTACGTGCTCAATCAACACGTTGATTCAAGTTATATAAAAAACATTGACTTTATTTGACCTAGTTGACCTGTTTGACCCATTGGTGACATATTAAGTGAAATATTGTTTGATCAAGTATAGTAATTCATTATTCAAGGTTATCATGTAAATCATTCACGTGTCTCATATTATGAACCTTAAGTTCTAGCAAGATCATCATACTAAGATAGCTTATCATACAACACATGCGAACCTCAACAAATCATCAGGCTCAACATAAATAGAAATAATTTCCAACTAATAAATCACATATTGGGTTCAATGATGCACTACATACCATGTGTAGCAACTCACTACTTCATATACTAAAACCCTGCCAATCCTACTGAGTATGGGACTCATATTAATAAAGTTTCTCTTTCGAGAAAGTAACACCCACCAACCAACATATCATCAATTCCAACAATGATTCATCAATATTATATCTAATCTAGTTCATAGCAATCATCTAAGCATAATAAACATCAATAAATCATCAAACTCTAATTTCTTAAGAATTAAAGTTTTCTTTCATAATAATGTATGAACCAGATGTTAATCCTATTTAATTCGTGCATAATTCACGTAAAGCAACAATAATACAATTCAACTAACATCATAGTATCAATGAACAACATCAATTTCATAATATCTTGTTCAATTGAACTAAGGTTTGTTTTAGCATCAAAATCTTGAAAAACTAATCAAAATCTTGAAAAAATAATCGTGTAATAATCGAGGAATAACACTTGCTAACATGTTGTAGTACAGAAAATTGAGTGGATCGAGGGTTGCTTAGTCAAAATCAAAATGGATCGTGGTGTGGGAATGCTCTCTACATCACAAGGGGGTATGGAGGGGCTAGGGTTTCATTTTTATTTAATATTGTGTTTAGTAGTTTTACAAAATTAACCTTCCTTGTTCACACTTTGGTAAAAATTAATCTTTTTTCATTTTTTAAATTGTTCCAACCACAAAACAGAAGAATTATTATTAACCAACAATAATCATATAATCCAACCAGTAAACGTTACACATAAATCATATATCACACGAAGTCACGTTGTAATGCAAAATCAGTAAATAACACTTAACATTCATGAATCATATAATACATATCAATAATCAACATTTATATAGTTATTTTTACTTAGCCAATATTAATTGTTATTAAGTCGCCAATGTTTAACAACAACTAGTGTATGCTCACGACAAGTGTAAGCAAGACCTAATAGAACTAACAGAGTTTTAGCAATAGAAAATTACCAGATGTCACAAACTCCTTTTAGCAAGCTCACTATTAGAATCATTATTTTTGGTTTCATCATTCTTAGTACTTTTCTTAATTCTTCTCTTACTTCCCTTACTGGCTTTATCTTTCATTCTGTTGCCCATTCTTTACTTGCTTCACATAATTTTTTAATGATAATCAAGAGTATAATAGTTTGTAGATTTTGAGGAACCTCGTTAGTGATTGCTTCCCGTACAATAGGCTCCGGAGCAAACCCCTATTTTGAATCATGAGAGTTAGTCTTGGTATCGATGTGATCGGACTCCTTATGCACATTTTATATGGCCTATGCTTTACTTCTAGTAATTGGTGGCCTGCCCTTGCGTCTACCATGGTCCCCACCTTGACTTCCTTTAGCTCCATCCATCATGTTCCCTATAGAAGATTAAGGAAACCAGATCATTTCAAATAACAACCCAGATCATGATAAGTAGTGTAAGCTTTTAATGATAATGGCTAATTGTAACTAAAAACTCACTTGACTTTTCATATTGTAAACATTCCCTATTAATAGTCAATCGGTACCTTGGGTTTAAACTTCACGTCTTGTCATGATTATACTCATGATGGAATTCTTTACTTGCTCCTATTTTCAGTTTAATTCTAGGTATTCAGGAATGCTTGAAGTTCTTAAACTATAGCTCTAGGAGAACTCACACTTAAATTGACATATTTCAAGAAACATAATAAGCAAATATAGAATTCATCACTTGATTATTGTTGTTAACATAACATAAATAGTACTTTAACCAAACATAATCTATTAAAGCTATAATTTTAGTCCTTATGATGCTTGGGAGTCTCTCACTTTCATGCCAAGCTATCTCCTTTCTTTAACACGTATCTAAGTAAAAACATACAATACTTGTCATGATATAGGATATTACCTTAGATGATAATGTTAGCATCTTGAATCTTATTAGAAAACTTAAGAATATGGCTAGAAGGAAATCTTCCAAGACAACTCGTAGGGGGTGCTCATAGTGGACGCACTACTGGACCACCCGTTACATGCTAAAAGCAGAGCTAAAGCTGTAGAAACAATTGATAGTGAGCTTGAAATCAATAACAACCAGAGTCATGAAGGGAAAGTTAGGTTGGAGTCAATTCTAAGGGAAGCAATTGTGAATGAAAGCTATCATATTATACAAAATGTTTGGTCATTTATAGTGATAGAAGTCTTGAAGGTGGACAAGGAATGAGAGAAGACTAAGAAAAGGGGAAAAGCTGAGAAAGGAAGAAAAGAGAAAGATAGAAAGGAAGAAAAAGTGCCAAAGGTAATAGTTTATAGTGAAACTAATAATGGGAACTCTAAAGGGGAAGCAACCAAAAGCTATAGTTATGAAGCTTTCCAGAGGTGCCAACCTCTAACTTTTTATGGTAATTGTAAAGCCCACGATTGCTCATCATTGGGTTTGGGAGATGGAAGATGTGATAAAGATTAATAAATGTAAAGAGGACTAGAAGGTAAAATTTTCTGCTCATTCATTTATGAAGATGGTACTATGTCGGTCGATTAACCTAGTACAAGCCATGGGTGAGAGGGCGATTGTTAATATAAAGTGGGCCGAGCTAAAGAAGTTGGTTAAGAAATAATATTTTCTAACTCAAGAATTAGATAACATCAAGAGGGAATTTTTAAACTTTGAAGGTAGTAGTATCATTCATCAAGAGTACTATACTATGAAATAACTAGACTAGTTCCTACGCTAGTAACACATGAGTCAATAGAATCAAGTGGTACATACAGGGTTTGCTAGTTAATATCCGAAGGAACCTAATTTTAGCAAAGGACATGTGCATATTGGTCAGTAATGGAATTTGTAAGGATCTTGTGTGAGTACAGAGATGAGGCGACTAGAATTGAGCTAAAAAAGTAGTGGGTGAAAAACTGTAATAGTGATGGTAGGCTAAACAACAATGATAATTGATATGAAGAAAAGAAAGTTAAGGGGGAAGGTAATGAATTAAAGTGGCAATTCTAGCAATAGAAAGAACTATAAAAATTTTGAAAGCCGCATTCTAGTAAATGCAAGATCGGTTAAACTTGTGTTATAGAGGAAAAAGGTGATATAATTATGGAGGACTCGTCCATATGAGTAAGGACTAAAAGAAGGCAATGGTTGAGACTCCATGGTATGAGAGAAAGAATAATAAAAAAGGCGGTGATAAGTATCATAATGACATGGGAAGAAGCCAGGGTCGAGTTGATGTGGTTTTTGGTATGTTTTTGGTCAATAATGTACTTACTTCTATCTTTTATGATTCCTATGCAAGTAAGAGTTTTATATCTATTACAATTTTCAATGTGCTTGACAGTAATGGTAAAGAGATAGATCAACCTTCAACGTAGAAACTGTCAGTCGGTAACACTACTAGGATAACAAATGCCATAGATGGTTAGAATTAAAAGGTCATAGATTTCATGCTAGGTTATATTATGACTTTAGGTGGGCTTGATGTGGTTTTGAGAATGAATTAGGTAGTTGCTTATAGGGCTAATACGATTTTTTTAGAGAAAGATGATTCGATTGACACAACCTGATAGTAGTCCGATTATGATTTATGTTGGTAAATTTTGCATGGCTCCAAAGATTATCTCTATGGTAAAGGTAGGATTTCTTTTGAGACATGGGTATGGAACTTATTGGTGTATGTTGAGGATACCAAAGCTGAAACAATAAAGTTAGAAGTTGTGTTTTCCTGACGTGTTCTCTTAGAACCTTCTCGAAGTACTACCTAATTAGTAGATGGAGTTTTAATTTGATTTATTTTCATGAGCTCAGCTCGTTAGCAAAGCATCGTATCATTTTGCTCCATCAAAAATGAAAGAGTTAATGACCTATGTATAGGACCTTTTGAACAAATGCTACATTAGACCGAGCATTTCATCTTAGGATTCTCTAGTGCTAGTTTGTAAAGAGGAAAGACGGAGTATGAATATATGCAAAGATAATAAGGATCGAAACAAAACTAACTATGAAGAACAAGTATCTATTACCCAGGCTTGATGATCTATTTGAGTAGTTACAAGGAATAAGTTTGTTCTTGAGGATCAAGCTCAAGTATGGCTATTATTAGTTAAAGTTGAAACAACTGGATGTTCCAAATGCATCATTGCCTACATAATATGGGCATTATGAGTACATAGAGATGTTGTTTGGTTTGTACTCACCCTCGCAACATTTATAGATTTAGTGAATTGTGTTTGTCATCCAATGATGGATAGATCTGTGATAATGTTTATAGATGATATGTAAAGTTCTTACTAAAGGTTATATGTAAATTTCATAAGTGCATATTTTGGTTATGTGTATAGATGTTTATAGATTTAGTGAACGGGGGTGAACATGCTTGTCGCATATGTAGTGCTAGAAATCCTAAGAAAGGAAAGGTTATATGTAACCTTCTCAAAGTGTGTATATTGGTTGTGAGAAGTATAATTTTTGGGTCATGTTATTATCGCGGATAGGATCATAGCGGATCCAATTATAATGGAAGTGTTTGTAATAGAGTTCTCCTAAGATGATGTTTGAAATCTGAAGCTTCCTTGGATTGGTAGGTTATTACACAAGGCTTATCGAACACTTATTAAGGATTAGCTCATCATTAACAAATCTCACAAGAAAGGATATAAAGTTCGAATGGAGCAATTATCAAGAGGATGCGTTCCAAGAATTAAAGAAGAGGTTAACATAATATCCAGTGTTAACATTACTAGAAGGGAATGAATATTTGGTTTTCTACTTAAATTATTCCTATCAAGGGTTAGGGTGCATATTAATGAAACATGGTAAAGTCATAGTTTATGCTTTCCAACAGTTAAAAATTCATGGCATTGGCATTAAAGATATGAAGACACTACCTGTGCGTTGTCAAATGTACGATCATCATAGATCACAAAAGCCTGAAGTATTTCTTAGAATAGAAATATCTTAAAATAAGATAGAGATGGTGGTTAAATATGATTAAGGATTATGACTGCTTGATTCATCGTCATCGAGGTAAAGTTAACATTATGGCCGATGCCTTGAGCCAGAAAGATAGACATTGAGCTCCACGAGTGAGATCTTATTAGTTGTTTGTCATGAAGAATGTTATAAAGTAATTTGATTAAGCTTAAATAGAAGCAATGAAACAAGGACAAGTTAACTTGGAAAGAATGATTTGACATGCCGTCAATCTAGAAGAAAACAACCTTAGTGTCAAAACTGGATTCGAATGTATGTAGAATCCTTGCTATGTATGCATAAGGATAAAAATCTTAGACAATTCTCAAAAGACCATATATTCTATTCATAGAGGGGCTTCAAAGATGTATCAGGATGTAAAGATGAATTATTGGTAGCCAAGAATACGGTACGACATTAATTGATACATGAGTGAGTGTCTAACGTGTTGGAAAGCTAGATCTAAGCATAGGAAGGCATATAAGAAGATCCAACCTTTGGACACACCTGAATGGAAATGGTAGCACATTACGATGGACTTCATAATTAAGTTATGCATACATCTAAAGCTCACCTTACAATTTTGGTCATACTAGATAGATTAACAGAGGATGCTCACTTTTTCCCAATCTAGAAGATTTATAACTCTAAGTGGTTACTTGAGCTTTTTTATCAAAGAGATAGTCGCTCAAAATAGTGTACCGGTGTTGATCATCTCCAATATAGACACGGTCTACATCCAAGTTCTAGAAAATATCTCATGACGTAATGGAGAACATGCTTTGGGCATGTATAATTGATTTTTGTTCAAGTTGTAATAATCATACGCCGTTAGCATGATTCTCTTATACCAAAAATTATCATGCCAATATTAGCACACCTCCGTTTGAGATCTTTTACAGTAGATGTGGTAGATACCCCATATACTAGGGATATATTGGGAAACAATTAGGCAACTTATAGATAGATAAAATCATATGATGATAAACAATAAAGACTATTAGAATTCAATGTTAGCAATAAGGCGATGTTATATGTCTTGCCATGTAAAGAAATTATGCATTTCAGAAAGTGAGACAAGTTAAGTCACATGGTTATTAGGCCATTCAAGATTATGGCTCGTGTGAGAACAATAACATACAAGTTGAATAACAAAATGAGCCATGTAAAATTCATTCCAGCTTCCATGTATCGCATCTCCGAAAGTCCCTTAGCCAACAAGGTTGCTCATGTTCTACTTGAGAATATGGAACTTGTTGAAATACTGAAGTATGTTGAAATATCTATACCTACATTATGTAGGAAGGAAAAATAGTTAAGAAATAAAGTGATACAATCGGTTAAAGTATAGTGGAAACATATAAGGGCTTAGAAGCCTCATGGAGCTCCAAGGAAGAAATGATACTACATTATCCTTAATTTTTCAATGAATAAAGGTTTCAAGGTGAAACCTAATAAGAGGGATAGACCTATAACACCCACAAAATAGGTAAACTTGATTTTAAAGAATAAAAGGTGGTGACGCATAATGAAAGAAACTGTAAGGCCTAAGTGAGTCAAGAAATAAAGTTTAACTCTATCTTCTTTACTTATTTAAGGAAAGAGTCACCCTCATGCTCACCTACTTTCAAAAAAAGCTAGTCATTTTTAGAGAGAGAATGAGAGTCTTAGATGCTAGAGAAATAAGTTTGCAATTAAGAGAAAGGTAAGGCTCATTGTTCTTTTTACTCAATGATGGTATGTTTTTACGAATATCCTACCTTCAGATGTAAATGGGTAGATCTCAACGAGAAAATCAATTTCTAGTGTTCATGCATAGTTTATCAATGTGAATTCTAGATTCCCCTATTTTATATGTTTTTCAATTATTTAGGGCTAATATGCATACTTATTGATTTTAGTATACAAAAATGATGGTTTTCTTAGGATAAAATTCTTACCTTTACGTAACAAATAGGGTTTTAAATGATAACTTTTATTAGTTGAGGGTGTATGTAGTCTTCATGCATGAAAATCCCATGAAGGATGTCTAGATCTAGAACCCTTACACAAAAGGGAAAGAATACGGTTAGAAAGTATGCAACCATCTAATGATACCTTGACTTATATGCCAAGGCATGCAATGTTCATATGTAAATGCTAGGTTCATACAATGTCATTACTCATATGTAGATGCAAGGTTTTTATGTGGATGTCATTTTTCATAAGTTAATATAAGACTCATGTGTGAATAAAAGCTTCATATGTAGATATCATTACTCATACATAAATTCAAGGTTCAATTCATGTGTATAAGTGACTAGTCGTTCAAGGTTCATGCGCAGATGTCATGACTCATATGTAGATGAAAGGTTACTACGTAAATGTCTTTACTCATATGTAGATGCCATTACTCATATACAGATGCAAAGTTCATGCGTAATTGTTATCTCAGGTGTGGTTGTCATTAGTCATGCATATGATTTGTGTCCCCATAGATGTAATTGTTAATGCATATGATTTGTGTCCCCATAGATGTAATTGTTAATGCATATATATTATGTTTCTAAGTAGAAGTTATTGTTTATGCATAGATGTTATGTTCATGTGCAAATGTCCAAGTTTATGTGTATATGTCTTTAATCATGCATAGATGTCCTTTGTTCATGCGTAGATGCTCTTTATTCATTTGTAGATGTTCGTACTCATGCTTAGATACTACACTTACATTACTATCCGGATTGTATGCTCTGATTATGGAAGGTTATGTGTAGATATTTGTATACTTGGTATGAGATTATGTAATTAGACTTACTTGTATAAAGGTTTAAAGCTTATATGGTCCTATTATGTATGTATTTATCGGTCCTTCTATGAACGGATCTTTGTATGGATGTATATATTGGTCCTTCTATGGATGGGTCCTTCTATAAACATATATAGTGGTCCTTCTATGAATGGTCCTATAAACTTATATATTGGTCCTTCCATGGATGGCTCCTTGTATTGAACTATTATTGGTCCTATGTATGGGTCCTTGTATGGACATATTAGGATTAAAAACTGTTATTGATGGTACAATTGCATGCATATATGCTACTTGTAAACAATTAATGAAATTATGTTATTATAATAGTTATTTTACCAAAGAAACTCTAGAACTCACTAACAATGCGAACATTTGTATACATATTAGCTTGATAGGTAAAACTCTAGAACTCAGTCACAAGGCTATATAGCATAGAATTCAAGACTGACACCCTAACATAGCCGTTATATTTAGTTAAAGTTTTCTAATTCTGATATACAACATATGATTATATATGGTGTTTTAAATTATGCTGCTCTTAGCTTAATGATAGTTTGGTTTAACAATAATGTTTTTCAATGTTTAAATCTAACTATTAGGTCTCCTTGAATCAGGGTTTTACATCACTTCTATCCAAGAACCTCTTAATGCCTTTTTAGTTAGTGTGGTAAGTTTCTTATTGTCATCCTCAAGAACTTCACATTCGCTTTGGAACCTAATTGGTGAAGATCAGATTAGACAAATTAAACCATCAACAATTAGGCGGACAATCACATTACAAATAACCCGATATTCCATGAAATAACAAAACAAATAGAACTTAAGTTCATAAGCTTGATAATGAAACGATCACAAGGTCTAATATCAAAAGCATGAACTTGGTAGCTCATAAATTTACTAAAGCTTTAGTCGAGTTTCACATATATACAACAAATCTGCGCGTGTGAAAGGGAGTGTTAAATTATATCGCTTATTTAAGTTATAATGCAGTATGTGGCCTAATGGGCTTAGTTTAGCTTAAAAGTGCTTTACTCCTATGTATATACATTTCTCTTAACAACAATATCTTATTACATCACATAACTTCACCTAATTCTACAAGTTCGAATTTTATTCCTGTAAGAATTTAAACTCATGTCACTTTATGAAGCGCACTCACCATACCGGTATATATACACTCTTGTATAATGTAAATGGGTAGATCTCAACGAGAAAATCAATTTCTAGTGTTCATGCATAGTTTATCAATGTGAATTCTAGGTTCCCCTATTTTATATGTTTTTCAATGATTTAGGGCTAATATGCATACTTATTAATTTTAGTATACAAAAATGATGATTTTCTTATGATAAAATTCTTACCTTTACTTGACAAATAGGATTTTAAATGATAACTTTTATTAGTTGAGGGTGTATGTAGTCTTCATGCATGAAAATCCCATGAAGGATGTCTAGATCTAGAACCCTTACACAAAAGGGAAAGAATACAATTAGAAAGTATGCAACCATCTAATGATACCTTGACTTAATGCCAAGGCATGCAATGTTCATATGTAAATGCTAGGTTTATACAATGTCATTACTCATATGTAGATGCAAGGTTTTTTGTGGATGTCATTTTTCATAAGTTAATATAAGATTCATGTGTGAATAAAAGGTTCATGTGTAGATATCATTACTCATATGTAAATTCAAGGTTCAATTCATGTGTATAAGTGACTAGTCGTTCAAGGTTCATGCGCAGATGTCATTACTCATATGTAGATGGAAGGTTAGTATGTAAATGTCATTACTCATATATAGATGCCATTACTCATACACAGATGCAAAGTTCATGCGTAGATGTTATCTCATGTGTGGCTGTCATTAGTTATGCATATGATTTGTGTCCCCATAGATGTAATTGTTAATGCATATGATTTGTGTCCCCATAGATGTAATTGTTAATGCATATATGTTATGTTTCTAAGTAGAAGTTATTGTTTATGCATAGACGTTTTGTTCATGTGCAAAAGTCCAAGTTTATGTGTATATGTCTTTAAGCATGCATAGATGTCCTTTGTTCATGCGTAGATACTCTTTATTCATGTGTAGATGTTCATACTCATGCTTAGATACTACACTTACATTACTATCCGGATTGTATGCTCTGGTTATAGAAGGTTATGTGTAGATATTTGTATACGTGGTATGAGATTATGTAATTAGACTTACTTGTATAAAGGTTTAAAGCTTATATGGTCCTATTATGTATGTATTTATCGGTCCTTCTATGAACGGATCCTTGTATGGATGTATATATTGGTCCTTCTATGGATGGGTCCTTCTAAAAACATATTTAGTGGTCCTTCTATGAACGGTCCTATAAACGTATATATTGGTCCTTCCATGGATGGCTCCTTGTATTGAAGTATTATTGGTCCTATGTATGGGTCCTTGTATGGACATATTAGGATTAAAAAATGTTATTGATGGTACAATTGCATGCATATATGCTACTTGTAAACAATTAGCGAAATTATATTATTATGATAGTTATTTTACCAAAGAAACTCTAGAACTCACTAATAATGTGAACATTTGTATACATATTAGCTTGATAGGTAAAACTCTAGAACTCACTAACAAGGCTATATAGCATAGAATTCAAGACTGACATCCTAACATAGCCGTTATGTATAGTTAAAGTTTTCTAATTATGATATACAACATATGATTATATATGATGTTTTAAATTATGCTGCTCTTAGCTTAATGATATTTTGATTTAACAATAATGTTTTTCAATGTTTAAATCTAACTATTAGGTCTCCTTGAATCAGGGTTTTACATCACTTCTATCCAAGAACCTCTTAATGCCTTTTTAGTTAGTGTGGTAAGTTTCTTATTGTCATCCTCAAGAACTTCACATTCGCTTTGGAACCTAATTGGTGAAGATCAGATTAGACAAATTAAACCATCAACAATTAGGCTGACAATCACATTACAAATAACCCGATATTCCATGAAATAACAAAACAAATAGAACTTAAGTTCATAAGCTTGATAATGAAACAATCACAAGGTCTAATATCAAAAGCATGAACTTGGTAGCTCACAAATTTACTAAAGCTTTTGTCGAGATTCACATATATACAACAAGTCTGCGCTTGAAAGGGAGTATTAAATTATATCACTTATTTAAGTTATAGTGCAGTATGTGGCCTAATGGGCTTAGTTTAGCTTAAAAGTGCTTTACTCCTATGTATATACATTTCTCTTAACAACAATATTTTATTACATCACATAACTTCACCTAATTCTACAAGTTCTAATTTTATACCTATAAGAATTTAAACTCATGTCACTTTATGAAGCGCACTCACCATACCGGTATATATACACTCTTGTATAATGTAAACTAGGTTAGAGCCCGTGTGATACACGGGTGATTTAAACAACCAGACTTTCATTAAACATTGATTACATAATAAATATTATTAAAAATTCAAAGTATGAAAATAGAATTAAAATAGCATTCATACTCTCAAAACTTTCTCATAGATGTCTAAACACCTGTTTGTATACAACGTTTTGTGTCTCGCTGGTAATGTTACCAATTTGATTTAAAATAAGTAATTTTACACCGTCTGTAATCTTTACATTTGATAAAGCCACATATAACTATCCATGAGTGAAAACTGGTCTTTTAAATACAAACCAACTTTTGACAATAATTATCTCTGACTTTTGTTAATCGTCATTGTAAAATAAACAGTTAGTGGAAACTGTCTTCTTGTGAATTTGAAAGGGTTAATTATCATTGTAAAATAATTGTTCGGCATCCAATATTACTTCCAGATATTATCTCAACTTCAATAACTCATTTCCCAAATAGAAATTTGTAGGCCAGTACCATTGTAAAGACCATTTTGTTGGTCGATGCTACGTAGAAGCATAACGGAAACTCCAACTTTCAATACTAACTTGTGATTTGGCAATTTGGATATTTTAAGGCCTTTAGAAAATAAGGAGGGTGTAAATTGTCCTGTAACGGGATATTAAAATGTTTCATTTGACGTATGTTATCCGAAATAGATACTTTA
>BJCO01000100.1:0-12696 GCA_018326465.1 Flaveria floridana | reverse complement strand
GCAACATGTGCCCTCCTTTCAAGTATCTAGCACATGTGATTCTGAAGTGCATAGCCTCTCGACGTGGTGGTTTTGATGAGATGAGCGATCAGATTCAGAACGCATTTGTGGCGTTAGTACTGAACCAACCGTTCAGCTTTTCCAAGATGTTCTTCAATTACATGCGGGAGAACATAGAGTCCAAGGGGAAGGAGGGATTCTGCATGTATCCCCGGTTTCTCCAAATGATCATCAACTAGAAACTCTCAAACCTACCAAAGAACAAAGACGATAATGTGTCATTGGAGGTGATGGATGACATGACATTAGGCAGGATGAAGGTATATAGGGGAAAGTAGATAAAGCCCCTAGTGAGACGGTTGTTTGGCCATCTGGCCATTGCTAACTATGTAGCACCAGCAAGGAAGAAATGGTACCATGATGATAGTGACTCCGATGTTGAGCACGTTCTGATACCAATTGATGAGGATGATGATGATAATGACCAGGATGAGGGTCAAGGAGGTGGAGATAAGGCCTCAAGTCAATCCAGAGCTGCTGATACATCTACTGTCCAACCACCATCTCATCAGGGTGGTTCATCAGCTGCTGGTGGATCTGAGGAAGTTGTCATCCACCATGACCTCCTAATCAGTGAGGATATTAGGAACTTTGACTTAGACGAGGAAGAAGATGACTCTGATGAGGAACCACTTGTCAGACAGGTAGGTAGCAAGTGGGTTGCTACAGATAAAGGGAAGACGGTGGTTGGTGTTTGCCACGCTAGTTCAAAGGGTGTCGATACTGAGGAGACTGATCCATCCTACACACC
Organism: Flaveria floridana; assembly: GCA_018326465.1. Lineage (NCBI taxonomy): Eukaryota > Viridiplantae > Streptophyta > Magnoliopsida > Asterales > Asteraceae > Flaveria > Flaveria floridana. The sequence goes on along the minus strand of BJCO01000100.1, from coordinate 11,885 downwards.
CAAACAGCCAATCAGCATAGGGAAAACACCTGTTTCTACGGGGTCAAGGAGGAAGAGGATGGCCAAACCTTATGGCAAGAAGGGGAAACGCCAAAGGATTATCTTGATGAGTTCTTCCACTGCCACTACCACCATTACAGCCATTACCACCTACATACCCACCACCACACACACACCCACATCTTCCTCAACCTCAATACCCAAAACCACACCTCCACAAACCATTCCAATCCCCATACCCGTTTACACCACATATACAACCATCCTAACCATCTCCCAAGCCGAAACATGCACCCACACTCCACATTTCTAGAGCACTACTCTACCTACTGTTGGGTTAGAGGAACAGCTTGCAAGCCTTAACAGTCTAGTTCTCAAGCTGTTAGCTACTGATAATTTTCGGGCCAACCAAGTTAACCAACTGATGGCAGTAAATGCAGCACAGGGCCAGCAAATCGCCAAGCTAACTGAGAAGAACGAAGCCCATGAGCAGGCTTTAGTTCGAGCTCATAAGGCCTTTCAAGCTCAGAATGAGCTAGTGCTGGCTTCCACAAAGAAGATCAAGGATCTGGAGAAGAAGAATAAGAAGATCATGTTGAGGTTGAAAGGAAAAAGGGATGAGACATTAAAGATTAAAGGAGATTGAGACGATGATGGCGATGATGATGATTCTAGTGATGATGAATCTGACGATGAGGATGATGAGACGGAGGCTGATGAGAATGGAGAGGAGAAGAAGAAAGATGACGATGAGGATAATAAGAAGGAGGCTGATAAGAATGGAGAGGAGAAGAAGAAAGATGATGATGAGGATGAAGAACCTAAAGGTGATGCGAATGCATCAGCCTCAAATCAATCTGCGAAGGAGAGGCGTACAAAGAAAAACCAGGATCAGGGAATTTCCTCCTCAGCTCCTCAATCTAATGAGCCTCAAGATCGAGATCAAAGTAATGATTAAGATGTTTATGTATTTTGAAATCTTTTGTAATTGAACATTTTATTACATTAATGTAAATGATGATAATTTATGTTTAATGCCTTGATGATTCATTAATATGTGCTTTGTTGATCACTCTATCAAACAAATACAACTCAACAGGTTGATGAATTCGATGTTCCTCCCCTTTAGCAAATTAAGAGTCAGCTCACAATGATTCTTGATTTGTAAAGGATTGTCAGAAGATCTGTGAGTCATACACTAGAAGAGGGGGAGATCATTCATGATTTATCAGATGAACAGCTTGCTGAGATGTTCAGACTGAACCCTGATGAGATCGTTAGAGATGCTACTAAAGTTGATGTTATTAGTGATGAGGAGTGGCAAGGAATTGATGATATAGAGATAGAGGATGTCACATCAGATCACTATCCTCAGTACACAAATATTGATGGAGATGTTATACCAGACTTTGGTGAAACCTTTATCAGTGGAGCATTTGACAAGGTTGCTGAGAAAGTCACAGAGAAAGAAGTGGCAGAAAATAAACCTCAAGCTGATGATGCTGATGTGGCACAAAAGAAGGCTGAATGGGCTACATGTCTAGCTGAGATGAAAACTTAGAGAGAGCCTCCAAAGCAAAATGCCTACACCAAGCTGTATAAGGTTAAAAGACATCAGAAAGTATCTGGAAAAATTATCAGCTGGGCCTACTTTGAGGATTTAAATGTTTATGCTGTCAAAAGGGAGAAAGGGATTGAGTATTACAGACATCCACACGATCTTAAAACCCTTCCAGGCTTTGAGCTGAACAGACTTACTTACCTAAACCTGCTATATGCAAACCCCGGAAAGATGTCGGGTTGGTTTGAAAAGGCACTGAAGAAAGAGTACCACACGAGATGGGTCAACTTCAAACCTCAACAACCGAGGAGGTTTATTCACAAAACGGAAGTTGACTCAATCTCTGGAAGCCAGAAGGTGGAGTTGAAGTGGAGACCTCCAAGGACAATGTCAAAGATTCTGTTAAAGGAAATGCCATTGGACTTCACACCTTATTTTAAGTGGTGGTATTACGATTGGAGGACGAGCGAAGCGGTGATTGTGCTTAACCGAGATGGTAAGATTGAGACTATTAGGGCATTTGACCCAATATGGTTCACTAACTTATCGGTGGATGATGTTTATACTTTATACAAGTGGCCACTGTTCTATGACACTTAGGAATTATACAAGCTCTCTAGTTCCAGCATGTTATAAGACTTTGTTTTGCATTCAAGATTCATGCTGGAGTTACAAAAGAGGAAAAGCACAAGAAGTTTGAAGAGCATATGAAGAATGTTATACGATAGAGTAAACTAGGTCCAAAGGGGAGTTTGTTGATACATCATGTCCCTAGTTTATTGTACTTAAACGTTTATGTCTTTCATTTCTTACACATGTGTAATGAAAGAACCATTTTGATTTTTATTTACCTTTGATTATATCATATTCTTATAACATTTATTATTACACGCACGATGAACTTTATATATAGGTTTGGGGTTGCTGTGCATAGTTCTGAGTCAACAATGATTCAAAAATGTATCTGACTTAGTCTTGTGGTGATTCATGCTAATGGCCCATGCTCATAGACCATACGCACGAATGGACCATGCTTATGGACCAGTCGCACGACTGAAACAGGTGACTAGATCAGTCACACGACAAAGTCATAAGACTGGCTCAGTCGCACGACTGAACCATTCGCAGGGTTCAGTCGTGCGTATGAATCAATCGCATGACTCAGTCGCGCGACTGAACCATGCGAATGGCTCAGTCGTATGACTGGACACTGAAACCTATAAATACCACGTAGTTCATGGAAAACGAATACTTTGAATATTATAATACCCTAGCCGTCTAGAGCGTCCCAGTTCGTCCATCCAACTTCATAGTTCATTCCAGATCGACTCCTACTCATTCTTAATGTTTGTTTAATCGTTAGATCGATCAGGTTTTTGTTCTCACTGATTAGATTGCCAATCAAATAGGATTCCACACTATTTGATCTGGTTTCACATTGAATCAGTTAGTACTCCATACGTTCACGTTCCTAACACTTGTAGCATACCCTAGGTGACTGGGTCAGCTTAGTACACAATGTACATGGTCTATTTATAGACCATAGGCCCAGCATCAGCTTCGTGCATAATGTTCAGGGCATTGCACATTGGTCCATAAGAAAGTGGAAGATAATGATAAAACTACGAAATGAACGAATGCATGTAGTAATGAAAGGAAGAAAGTATTACCTTGATGTATAAATGATGCGTGCTCATGTATGAAAGTAAAGAAAGAATTTTATTGAAAAGAGTACTTTCATATATAAATTATATAAGGTATTTTAACGCTTTTAAAACTATAACTCACTCAGCAATACTGACTTTTAGACATTTTCAGTTGGCAGGTAATCATTGCTGAGGATGGCACGAGGGTGAAGCTACTCGGCGGGACAAGACTGACATCCATTCATAATTTGATGTTATTGTTGTTTTGTGATGCAATTAAACAATTCTTTTGTAACTGATGATCAACGTTATATTGCTTAACAACAGTAACTATAATGATTTATGAATGGCTTTTTTTAAATGAAATTCCACTGCGTATTTTATGAATTATGTAATGTTTTATGTAATAATGCGATGATTGTCCAACTGTGAGGTCTTCGGGAATGGGGCCTTACACTGGTCAGCAAGCCTCCTTAGTATCTAGAGGTGTTTAAGATTAGGGACGTTACTGAGGAGTGGAGGAAGCCATTAGTAGAGACACAGCCATCCCTAAAATTGAAGGACTTACCATCATATTTAGAGTGTGAGTTCTAAGATGGTAAGGCAAGTTTACCCGTTTTTATATGTTCACATTTGATGAAGGAGATGAATTGATGTGCTCAAAGAGCACAAACAGTGTGGCATCCGGTAATTTTCCTTTACCAAATTCAGTTAGTTCCATTAGGTCTTGCATACACGTATCATGAGCACACGCTAGTTGTTGTTGAACATTGGTGACTTAATAATAATTATCAATGATAAACTGATAATAATTTAACCAATAATGTGATTATTAGGTTATTCTTATGTGCTTACGTGATTTAAATATTATTTGTGAATTTTACGCGATAACGTGACTACGTGTAATATATATATTACATGTGTTTTGTGATTAATTGAGAATGCATATGATTATTATTATTATCAATTAATAATGTTTGTATTTTGTTGTTAAACTATTTAAAAAGTGTTTAAAAACATTAGTTTTATAAAATATAACAAAAGGGGGTTAAGTGTAATTACCATAAACTAAACTTAACAAAAACAAAAATCAAACCCTTATCCCCCACACCCTAAAATCACGGCTGATCCCCAATCCCTCACGTTCATTCGGTTTTGATCAAGCAACAACAATCAAGAATCGATTTTGATTAGTTTCAAGCACTACAACACGTTAGCAAGTTCACTTTTTTACCAATTATACGTTTAAAGGTTAGATTTTAACAAGTTTATCATGTTCTTTGATGTTGATGAACCCTAGTTTGATAATTGTGAATGAAAGATTTAATTGATGATGATTTGATGATGATATGATGTTAGTTAGGTTGTATGAATGTTAATATGTGTTAATTGTGCAAGAATTCCATGATTTTGATGTGCAGTTCATACCTTACTAATAATAGTAACTTTATTTCATGAACTTGATGATTTGGTGATGAATTGATGATGTTAGGATGTTAGTGATGTTGTATGAATGTTGGGATTATGATTATAATGCTAGAAATCCAAGAATTGATCATGCAGTTCATACCTTACTAAAAGTAGAAACTTTTGGATATGAGATTGATAAATTATGATGAGTTGATGATGTTGAACATGTCTAGATGTTAGTATGGACTTGATTACGTATTTTATTGATGAAATCAAGAAATAATTGAGTGTTGAATTGACATTTGGATACTACTTTCCCAAAAGGGAAACATTAATTTGGGAGATCATTGGATAATATGAATTGGACATGTTTATGGTGCTAGGATCATGTTAGGATGTTTACTAATGATGTCTAATACGTTGGATTGTGTTAATTAGGTTGATTGGATGGTTAATGAACTATTTGGAAAATCTGGGGTTCGTGGAAAATGTGCAGGAATGCAAGTATGGTATTTTGTACCAATTATGTATTATGGTGAATGATGAGACTAAAGATGTACAACATGGATTATTGTGTGTGATTAGGAAGTCATGATTGGGATTGGAATTGGTCATTATTATAAATGTTGATTTGTATGAATCTTGTTGATCAGTGTGATTATGCTAAGCTGAAGTAGTATATGGATCTTATTAGAACTAAAGTTGATGATGTGATATACGTGAGCTACTTGTATGGTTATCATGTATGATACATTGCTAGACTTGATTAAATGGGAATTAAACTAAGATGTCACCAACGGGTCAAATAGGTCAACTAGGCCAAATGAGTCTTGTTTTTAAAACCTTTGGTCAATGTGTTAATTGTGCACTTAGTGTTGTTAGAGATTCTGTGTACACGTACTTATGTACTTGCATGTTCTAGGTAAGCTCTTCCTTTTCCCTCTCTCAAGTAGCTTTAATATCATTCGAGTGCACACCAGGTGAGTCCATGCCCTACTTTTATACACTCTCTCGTTTAAGGGAGATAACATACTTGTTTACAAACACATCACTGTTGTAAGTTGTTATAGTTGAACATAGTGTAATTTACCTTGAAAGTCCACACACTTTTAGATCGTTAATATTAGTAACTAGTGGGAAATGCTGGGTAGTACTACTGGACTGATGAGCACCACCCATGCGACTCGTGGTCAAATGGGTTCATTACTGTCCTAAACACAAACATTCATCACCACTTGGTAGGTTGTCATGGGAGGCAAACAAACGAAACACATGTTAGGTTCGATCGGGAAATCTCTATTGTTATTACTTGTGAATTTAGAATAGCTATCTAGTTCAATGCACCTCTTATGTTTTATAACTATTACTATTTATGTTAAACGCAAACTCTTGAACTCACCAACTATTGTGTTGACCTTTTAGTATGCTATTTTCAGGTCGAGATTGACTACAGCCGTAGGAGCACGCACGAGTCTCATATGCATTTTAAAACTAATGACATTAGTATTTTGAATTGTTTACTTTAGTTACTTCATAGTTTGGTGCGTGTTTTGCCAATTTACATTTTCAGTACTTTGAGTTTAAGCTATGTATGAAATCCGTAAATGTTTTAAAGTTACAAACTTTGAATTATTTTATATGTTCCATATAGTGTTGTTCTGAGTAACTAATGACTGGGATCCTGGTTTGTTCACACGCCTTGGCGTAAAACCCCGCACGTGGATTTTGAGGGTGTGACAAACAGGCTATTGCATGGAAGCTCAATAATATTAATGGCATAAGCTCTTCCTTTTGCATGCATAAGATACTCATTACAGATGAGTGTAAGACTATAGTTTAGAAGTAGAGAAGGCTTAACCCAAATATGAAAAAAGTAGTGAAGGAAAAAGTTCTCAAGCTCCATGATGCAGGATTGATATACCCTATTTTTGCTTCCACCTAGGTGAGCATGGTTCAGGTTATCCCGAAGAAGGAAAGGATGACTGTTATAATGATGGGGAAGAATGAGATTCAACAAGAACATTTATTGGTTGGAGAGTCTACATTGAATATAGTAAGTTGAATAAGGCCACCAAGAAAGATCACTTCTGTCTTCCTTTTATTGATCAGATGTTGGAGTGTCTGCCACGGTAGTAATTAGACTATTTCCTTGATGGTTTCTCTTCTTAATTCTAGATACAAATCGCATCAGAGTATTAGGATAAAACCATGTTTACATACCCACATGGGACCTTTGCATACTGATGTATTTGTTTTAGGTTATGTAACGCTTCAGTTACCTTTTAGAGATGTATGAGTGCTATATTTCATGACATGATGGAGAATCCATGGAAGTGATTATGGATGACTTATCTATCTTTAGGAGTTCCTTTGATCATAGTCTACCAAATCTGGAGAAGATGTTGAAGAGATGCATAGAGACAAATATGATGTTGAATTAGGAAAAGTTTCACTTCATGGTGACTAAGGGAATTGCGTTGGGCCACAAGATTTCACATGAGGGAATTGAGGTAGATAGATCAAAAATAGAGACTATAAGTAAACTTCATCCACTGACTAATGTGAAATCCATTTGTAGTTTCTTCGGTCATGTGTGTTTCTATCATAGGTTCATTAAATATTTTTCCAAGATCATCCGACACTTGACGTGTCGTCTTGAGAAGGATGTTCTATTTGTCTTTGACAAGGAATGTCTTAAGGCTTATGACTTCTTGAAGTAGAAATCAACTAGTGCTCCTATCTTAGTAGCCGCTGACTAGAGTTTACCGTTTGAGGTGATATGAGATACTAGTGATTACGTAGTTGGGGCCGTCTTAGGACAAAGGAAGCATAAGCACTTCTATCCCATCTACTACACGAGTAAGAAAAATAATGACACTTAAGAGATTTACACGACTTCCGAGAAGGAGCTTCTAGTTATTGTCTTCATGTTTTAAAAGTTTTGTTCCTATCTTGTGCTTTCTAAGACCATTGTGTACACTAATCATGCGGCATTGCGATATATGTTCGCCAAGAAAGACGCCAATCCTAGATTAATACGGTGGATTTTGCTAGTCTTTGAGTTTTATATTGAAATTAAGGATAAGAAAGAAGTAGAGAATGTAATAGTGGATCACTTTTCTTGATTAGAGGATTTTAATAGAGAGGAGACACATGCTATTAGGGACAACTTTACCCATGAGGAGTTAGGATATGTGAAAGCTAAGGAAGACACGTGGTTTTATGATTTGGAAAACTATTTGGCAGATGGTATAGTGGTTGAGGGTGTGACATCTTAGTAAAGGAAGAGGTTTTTCATCAATGCCAACCACTACATATAGGATGCTTATTATTTGTTTCATGCAGGAGCTAATAAAGTGTTCAGGAAATGCATGAGTAAAGAAAAAGGGTTGGAAATTCTAAAGCACTTTCATCAAGGGTTCATTGGAGGTTATCACAAGCAATCTTAAATAGCAAAAAAGGTGTTTGATTGTGGGTTCTATTAGCCAACAGTGTTCAAAGATTTACATGAGTTGATTAAGAGTTATGATGCATGTCAATATTCATAAATATCTTAAAATGCAATGAAATGCCCTTGAACCCGATCCAAGTAGTAGAGATAGTTAATGTGTGGGCATAGATTTTATAGATCTATTTCCTGTGTCTAGATGCAATAGGTACATTCGTGTAGCAATAGATTATACGTCTAAGTTGGTTGAGGCTCAAGTCTTAACTACTAATAATATGAGAGTGGTCCTAGCAGTTATGAGAAAGATTTAGTACTCCTAGGGACTTGATTAGTGATAGAGGTACACACTTTTGTAATGCCCATATGGAATAAGCTTTAGCATGCTATGGAGTGACACATAGGCTTTCCACAGCTTACCACCACCAAACTAGTGACCAAGTAGAAAATGCAAATGGGGATTAATAGAATCTTAGGGAAAGTATTCAGGACACACCATAGCGATTGGACCAGTCAATTAGATAATGCACTTTGGGCCTTCAGAAAGGCGTTTAAAACACCTATTAGAACTACACCTTTTAGGATAGTTTATGGTAAGACGTGTTATCTACCAATTGAGCTAGAGCATTGAGGCTTTTAGGAATTAAAGGCGATCAATCTTAACTTATCTAAGGTGGGTACGAATCAATTTCTTCAATTGAGTGTGTTAAAGGAGCTTAGAGATGAAGCTTATGATAGATCATGGAATTATAAGGAGAGGACCAAGGTTTTGCTTGATAAGATGTGAAGGACGTGAAAGAGTTTAAGTGTGGGGATATAGTTTCTTATATAATTCGTGTTTTAAATTATTCTAGGGTAAGCTTAAGTCTAGGTGGATCCGTTTGTAGTGAAAGAGGTATTCCCTATGATGCAATTGAAATTTTCTTTCCCCGTGATACTATTAGCTTACTCCTTTTTCCGGTTGGCCAGGTTGTTTGTTTGCGAAGGCCGAAGGACTTAAAAATAAGTTTTTAAGAAGAGTTTGCAAGACTCTGCATGGTAAACAGGTACACCAATGCAAAATTGTCCAAATCATTTGATGCTTCTTCTCACATAGCAAACCCTCGACTTCTAATTTAGGTATGTATGTATTAAAGTATGAAGTTAGAACAATGTTTTGAAGGTGTTAGAAAAACATGGAAACTTTCCAAAAATTTGTTCTTTTCATGCCATATGAGAAACCTTTGGTAACTCTCACGAGGTGCTAATGGAAAAGGAGGACTCAAATGTGATTAGCCTTATGACACTCGACAGATTTTGGTCCATCTTTCGGGAAGCGTGAAAAAAAATACTGATAAAATAAAAAGGGGTCCTCATGACTTGTATTTCACATGCACACAAATCTCCCACCCTCATCCACCAGCTTGTCACCACTATTCACACCCCTACCACAACCTCCTACACCCACCCCCAAACCCCAGACACCACTATTCAAGTTTCAATTTTTATTGTGCAATTTCTATTATTTCATCTCCAAACATGTATGTTCCCTTTATCTTTGTCTTCAATTTAACATAAATTTAGTGGTAATTAGGTAAGTAGGAGTTAATTTTATGCTTAGTGTTAATGTGCAATTTTGTTAAACCCAGTTACTAAGTAGTACAAGAGTGATATGGATTTGTTTGATTATTAGATGAGGATTGAATGGTTGAAGTGTGGGTAGAATATGAGACTTTTAACGCAAGCTTTGGATTTTGAAATTGATGGGATGTAGTTTTGAACCTAAGTGTAAGTGTATACTACAAATTTGACAGTAGTTGATATTAAAATTGGTGGAATGACTCGTGATATTAAGTGGGTATATGTTTTCAATTCTACATGATAATGTCCAACATGAATTTCCTATTTTATGAAAAATATGGTTTGGAAGTGATGTTATTCTATGTTGTTTGATTTTATGCTTTAATAGATGGGTTGGTATGGCTTGGGATTTAATGATTCAATGAATGCACAATTAACATTTTTGGATACAACGGTGCAATTTGTGTTATTTGGTTCATGGCATTATGTCACTTGGTTTACATGGACATGAATTGGAGAGAACTATTGGATGTTTGAAATTTAGGTTTTGAATTGATTTAAATTATGTACTGGGTTTGACAAATTTACATAGAGTCTAAGTGTGTTTTTATTCTTAAAATTTTATTAAAGTCATCGGGATTACTTGGTGAATTGTTTTCATGGGTTACGTTATGCCCGCCTATACTCAATCTCCATTCAGGTGGTTATTCTCTAGTTATAAGGTTTAGAAAAAGGTATTCCAAATTATTTGTATGTTCTATTTTGTATCTAATTTTGAATTTATTTTTGTTTTCTTTCAAATAAATGCTATTGAGATTCGAGATATACATCGATGCCTCTAGAGGTGCCGATAAGATTTTTTAGTTGGGTCTGTTGGAATATAGGAACTAGCCCGAACTTACTAGATATTTTAGGATAGAGAGATGATTGAAAATTATTTAGATCCTAGGTGGATACAGGTAAATACATGTTTCTAGACGTAGTATGCCGAGCTAACAGTTGAGTTTCATTCGACATCAGGGGTCAAGACTTGTTGGTGTAATTAGATTAGTGTTGTCTTTCTTACTTGGTTGATGACTCTTTAAGATAAGTATGCCCTAGTTTGTAGATATGTCGGGTTCTACATAGAGGTGGAGGTTAGGCAGCCATGGTTCATTAATAGTTTAAGGGGGTATACTAAGAAGGGTGATGAGCCGGGAGTGATAACGGACTAACTTAGGGATTTATGATTCATGATAGTGGATAGTCCATATTTTAACTCTGTGGTGGAGTCTTCAGTCAGAGATCTAATGATTCAATATTTACATAGGATTTTGACTGGCAGTTTGATGTGTTTGTGTTACATACTTGGCCATCATCAAGCTAACCCGACCATGTTCTAATTGTCATCTTTTGCGTAGGCCATGCCGAGGAGGATCCTCAACTAGGTTAGATTTGGGACTTTATATTAAGCGAATAGCAAAGAGTTTAGGAGCTTATGAGTGCCACCCAGAGAGAGCATTTGACAGAGATGCCGCCTATAGTTGGATTTGTTTTAGATGAGTTAAGGAAGGCGGGCATATGTGCTTAGGATGACTCGAATTGGTGGAACAATGTTCATATGGGTCCAGGGCACAAGCATAAGTAGATATAGCTGCAGCTAAGGCCATACAGATATGAGCACGAACATCAAGGATATAGATTTTACCTTGCATAAATCGCCCTTAGAGACAGAATCATCTTCATGATCAGCATCCAGTTCCAACTATATTAGAGGGGCTCAGCGATCAGGTATTTCATAGGTTGAATGTGATGAATCTGGGCTACTAATATTGGATAGATCACAATAAGGAACCCCTTTGATACATGATGATGTAATAGGGGATGAGGATCCCTGATTTATTTCGAGCATACCAGCAGGAGCATGTGGATCCTGAGGGTGATGATCAAGAGTAACAGTTTAGTAGCGTCGTTCAGTCGATATGTTTTGGTTTGTTGTATATTATTTTCTTTTCTTTTTTTACTATCCATAGTTTGTACTAAAACTTAACCTTCTTTTGGAAACATGTGTGGGTAATTGGGTGAATAGTTGAATGTTTATAATAATAATAACAATAATAATAATAATAATAATAATAATAATAATAATAATAATAATAATAATAATAATAATAATAATTATTATTATTATTATTATTATTATTATTATTATTATTATTATTACCAATTATTATTATTATTAATTACTATTATTACTATTATTATTATTATTATTATTATTATT
>BJCO01000098.1:0-12131 GCA_018326465.1 Flaveria floridana | reverse complement strand
GGGCCTTGGGTGAATATATTCCGACAAGTTGCTGTGTGTACGTCATTAGGTTTGGTTGTATAAAACTCATGGTATGTGATTTTGCTTGCTTATAACTGTATGCACGGTATTCCACAACAAACACTATACAACATCAACTACATGTTTACAATTTAAACCTGCAAAGCTCACCAACATTATTGTTGACAATTTTGAGCATATCTTTTCAGGTAACAATGAGAATTGATGATCTAGGAGTGCTGCCTTAGTAGAGACCCTAGGATGCATTTTTGAGACTGAACATACTTGATGAACAATTATTTTGTACATTGTTGAGTCCATTAAACAATTATCATCCTTTTGGATACTTGATCCCGGGTTGTGGGAATTACATACAAGAATACAATTTTTGTGATTATGTGATTCATTATAAGTTTTCGTTTATGCTTATGGCTATGCTGTTGTGAATATTGACTAAACACGACCAAGTCTCCATTTGTGTCGGGTGTCGTCATGACATGCTTCATCATCAATTACATATATATATTGCATCTCTATTGTCAACCATGTGTTATGACGATCCCGTCTCGCTCACATCCCCGTGTTTCCTCTCTCAGCGGGGGTGTGACATGCCACCTCCAGTAGCAGCATAAGAGGTGCATGGAATGTAAGGTCCTAAGGTAACAGAGTCCCATACTCTGCTGTCTTGTGACTTGATGAAGCCTTCCATTATTAGACACCAAGTATCAAAATCATTAGGAGTGATTAGTGGGACTTTACCATGGTACCGATTTCCATATCAGACTTGGATGCTACCATTTCAGATGTTAAGTGTTTTGTGAGAACTGAGGAGATTTAAGAAGGCGAGATCTTACAAACAAGAGCCTGGAAAGCTCTGATACCAATTGCAGGACCATTTAAGGGAAGTCAATACAATTAGTCTCACAATGGGGAGAGTGTTAGAACACTTAACAGTTCAAATAGGGAACCAGATTTAAGAGCAAGATGCAAAGAACACAAGTAAACAACGAGACAGAACTCAAGAACAATATGTATGGTTTTCAAGAATGTTGTATATTAATCTCAAGTTCTTTTATAAGTGTTACAATGCATAAAAGAAATATAAGACCATGAGATACTTTATACTACACTCTACAATCGTCTATACTTGGAAAGCCAGTTGGAGCATTGAAAGACAACAAAATCAATGTAGAGTCAAAATGTAGATTGCCTTTTAACTAGTGACTATGACATGACATAGCTCACATCCCTATATATTACAAAAAGGATCAAAGTACATAAAGTAGAAATTTACATACTCAAGACCTCAATGTACATTTGCAAAATCATGGACCTTTTCACCAACTGATGCAAGTTGGCGAGTCTTCAGAGTCGGAGTGGAAACTGAGTCAGATTTATGCAAAACTACATCCGAGAAAAGCATAGTTTCCTCTGTCTTCGGAAGAAATCAGTCTTTCCTTTATTTCACTTCGGAATACTTTGTCCTTGAAGCTTCGGAAGACTTCATCTTTTCGCTTCAGAAGATTTGGTCTTTGGCTATAGAAGATTTTACACTTAGAATATTTTCTGTGCCGGAGTGTAAAACTTACGAAGCAACTTCTACCTTGAACTAAACGCATGCATACAGAAAGCCTTAGGTTGCTTTGGTTGCATCAGCCTTCTTATATAACCTTACACATCTCCATCTTAAATTTAATAAAATCCACACCAATGAACAATATACAGATCTTTTCAAATCAGTGGATAACTAGGTAAGACTTGGCATCTTTGGAATAGTGCAATTCGATAGATACGATGGTTTCGACACATGTCTTTTGAAACAGATCTGGTAGGTCCCACTTTTATCTTCCTATACGTAGTGGCGCTGGTGTAGTTAGTCTGACAAGACTGTTCCATCATCACATGTTATTAGATTTTACAGTTACGATGGTAAAAATTTTAAAATTAACACTATTTTATATTATCCACAACTATTAAAATCTATGTTTTTCCCGCCATTGTCATCTTCAATCTTCATCAAAAAGCAAAGTCTCTCATAACCCTTCAATCTCTTAAACCATACCAATAATCAATCATCTTTCCATGGCTATGCAGACCCTAGAATTCAAACCAAATCATAACATCACTGCATCACTTCAACTCACTGGTGATCATATATATGACCCTGTTCTTAATTCCTACACAATAGAGATTATTCTTTTTCAATCTCAGTAGTCTCGGTGATATGTGAGACACCTGTTAGGGAATTATAGAATACATGTTCCATTCAAAGGGAACATGGAACAAAAGTTCTCACCGCAACGGTGCAAGGAGTGAAGATCACCATCTCCTGTGCGAAAATTCGACAACATCTGAAGTTGAACGATGCAGATGGTGAGTCTTCTTCCGCTAAAAAAGTGGTAAGTGTAACTTTCAAGGAGATGTGATATGAAGGACTCTCTGAACATAAACCTTCTCCAAATCACATGTATATCACAATTGGAGAATCATCCTTCATATCTTTCGACACTGCTTGTCAAACAAGTCGGTAGACTGGGATCAATTGCCATTGGATTTAACAGGGGCAATTTTTACAACAGAGTTATGATTTTTCAAACTTCATTTTTCAAAACCTTTGCAAAAATATAACCGCTACTACTAAATTTAAATTTTTAATGTACCCTAAGTTTATTCACAAGTCTTACAAGAAAAGTTAGGTAATAAACTTAAAATTGGAGGAATAGTTGTTGCCATAGGAGCTTTAAACAAATCCATATTTTCAAAGTTCAAGGCCACTCCAAAATAATTTTCTAGGAAGGTAACTCCTTTATTTGCACACATGCCAGAGGTCACTGAGCCTCAGGGTGACCGAATGGTAACACCCACCATTGTTGATCTAGCACTCTCCACTTGAAAGCCAAAAAAACCAAAATAAAAGCGAATCCTGCATCTTCTACTGAGGAGATACATGCCCTCAAATCACCTTCACTCAAAAAGGCAAGATTTGAAACAAGGGTCCTAGTCAAGTCAAAGGTGTCAGGCACACCTAAACTAAGATCAAAGAAGAATGTTTATCTTTCCTTCTTTTGAGCATACCCAAACACAAGCTATAAGCCCTAATTAGAGTCCTAACACTCTATTAAGCAAACTAAAAGGGATAACCATATTGCTTAGACAACTTCGTAGGAAAATGTCTTATTAGGAACTGGATCACATCCCAGGCCATTAAGCTTAGCTCCTCAATCTCCTATACATATGTCTACCATCCTAGATGAAGATGTCCATACTATACTTCAACATGATCCACTTTCACCCTTTCCTATACACTATATACAATGGAGACTGATATGTTTGTAGAAACATCTGACCCACATCTATTATCCCTAGAGATTGATCCTAGGAATGAAATGATCAATGTGGAAGCGGTTGTCTCTACTACTGATCCATAAATTGACCACTTAGGCAGAGAAAACATCCTTAATACCTCAACCATGACAACTCACCTCGAGAATGTCTCTTTGGAATCATTCCTTAAGGAGAGGAATCTAGGGCGCTAAGAAACTACATCTAGTGGTAAGGGGGCAGAGTCTCAGCAATGACCTCATCTCCTGAAGATTCCACACTTATGGATGAGAGAGGTATGCAACAAATTCATGAGTTGATGGCCCATAACATTGAGCTTACTCAAAAACTCAATGACTTATAAGCTGAAAATGCAAGGCTTCAAGGTTATGCTAAAAATGCAAGTCTTCAAGGTCATGTTGAACAAGTTATCAATTCTCGATAAGGGATATCGGTTCTTCACCATTAACTTGTTTAACCCACGGTAGTCTATACACATCCTCATACTACCGTCTTTCTTCTTAACAAACAAGACCGGAGCACCCCAAGGAGAGATGCTCGGTCAGATGAACCCTTTATCCATCAACTCCTGCAGTTGAAGCTTTAGTTCCTTCATCTTAGTAAGAGCTAATTGATACGGTTCTTTGGCAACGGGTTGAGCACCGGGTATCAGATCAATCTGAAACTCAATCTCACGATCCGATGGCACACTAATAAGTCTTATGGGAACACGTTTGGAAAGTCACACACAACTGGTGCATCAGACAATTGTGGTACTCACTCGTCCACATCCTTTATGTAAGCCATGAATGCATTACATCCACGTCTCATGCACTTCTCTGCCACCGCCATCAAAATCACCTTTGGAACCGTAGTGACGCGATCACCGTAGACCGTCACCGAGCTTCCATCAGGCGCAATTAATTGAATCATTTTCTTACGACACATAATGTTTGCCTCATAGACTGCTAACCATTCCATCCCTAGTACTACATTAAATCCACCTAGGGGCATCACAAATAGTTTAGCAGAGAACCTATGGCCTTCTAGTTCTATGTCACAGTCTTCCATCATATCAGAAATTCTAGTAGACTTAACAATAGTAGTTTCTACATCAAATGGCTCATCAATACGTCTACTACTAACAAGCAACTTAGCACAGACAACAATAGAAATGAAACTCCTACTAGCATCAGAACCAAATAATACAGAGGCACAAATTTGGTTTACTAGAAACATCGGGTCCACTCTTGCCTCCTCCCAGGTCATCATGAAGGCTCTAGCGCTTGCCCTCTACCCTCCTTCTTCCGTCTTCTTCTTCACCCCAGAACTCTCGACACTTGGCTTCTTGCACTCCCGACTCATATGACCTGCTTCACCACAGTTATAGCAACTTGCCACCTTACAAATCTTAGCAATGTGGCCAGGCTTCCCACACTTGAAGCAAACATTTAATCCCAACCTGTATTCACAAGTATGCTCCTTCCCACACTTACCACACCTCTTCGTCCCTGAGCCTGCTACAACCACCCATCGATCATCCACCCTTGCCTTCTTGTTGTTAGAGGTGAAACCACCATGCCTAAACCGTTTCCCACTCCAGTTCTTCTCACCACCACCCGTCTTCTTCACCTCTACCATAGCCTCCTCCCTTTCTTCATACAATCTACCCGCCAGGTCTACCACCAATCGAAAGGTACCCGACCGGGCAGTAACCAAACGCCTGCGGACGTCAGTAGGCAATCCTTAGATATACCTATTGATTTTCCTTGACACTGGCATCACCTAATCAGGCACCAGCCTCACCATCTCATTAAACTTGGTAGTGTACTGCTGGTGTGTCATGGTGCCCGTCTCTAGCTGTAGGAACTCTTGCTCTATCTTGTCTAGTTCCCTGTGAGGATAGAATTCCTCAATCACCATCTTCTTTAATTCTCTCCACCTCATCTTCCCGATGGCCCTAGCGCCCTCGGCTTGAACAATATTGTCCCACCAACAAAGAGCCGAGTCGACTAATGAGTGAGTGGCAAACCTCACCTTCTGGTCCTCCCTGCACTCACTAATCTCTAACACCGCCTCCATCTCTCTTACCCAGCTGTGAGAAGTAGCAACATTACCCGCCATCAAAAGTCGGTGGTTTACATCGTTGGAATGCCCTGTAACTGCACCTCTTCACTGTTTCCCGCACTACTACCTCCTCATCATCATTGGAGGCCACGTTCTTCATTTTCAGTTCCTCCTCTTCTTCATGACCCTCTCATTCCCCCTTCTTCTAGCTGTAGTCCTTCTCTCCTCCTTCTCCCTTCTCTCATACTCCATCACAGCACGGATGACTTCGGTCACTATAAACGGTAGGATCGTCTACATGACTTGGTGAACCTCCTCAATTACTGCCTCTTTAACCGAGGCTCTCAAGTTCGCACTCTCATTACCGCCTTCCTGGTGATGAATCTCAGGCTCTCCAGATGCCGTTTCTACAATTATAGCCCTGTTCCTCGTGACACGCAGTTCAGCGCCACGTCACCATGCACTCCACCTTCAGAAGCCTTAGACGATCTTCCTCCAACCATCCTCTAAACACTATAAGATTCAAACACTAATATAGTCATTCAAGGTAATAGCTCAATTTATGTTAAGTATAGTAAGTCGCTAATTACAGTGGCCAGTTGTGATTAGCCACTTATTTTAATCTTCATCCATCGAGCATTTCCTATCTTGACTACATTAGTATTCAATCTACTAAGAGCACATAAATCAAATAGCACACACACATAATACCGGTTAACATTAAGAAAAGAAATACCTGATGGCACATAGCTACTTGGGCTGGCATCCCTCTATCCGTCCCGTTTTCAGTCTAAGTTTAGGTTTTTGAAAATAATTTACCCATTTCCCTTGAACTTTGGCTCTGATACCAACTTGTAAGGCCCCGTTCCCGGAGACCTCACAGTTGGACAATCATAGCATTATTATATAAAACAATATACATCTTATAATATTAAGAAGCGGATTAAGTTAACAAAAAAACCATTCATTTAATTAATAATTACTGTTGTTAAGCAATACATCATTGTTCATAAGTTATAAAAGGGTCTTTTAATTTCATTACAAAACAACAATATCATTAAACATGAATGGATGCCAGTCTTGTCCTACCGAGTAACTTCCCCCGCGTGCCATCCTCAGCAATAATTACCTGCCAACAAAAAATTCATAAAAGTCAGCGTTGCTAAGTGAGTTCTAGTTTTAAATGCGTTAAATACCTTGTTTAATTTATATATGAAAATTCCTTTTTATGAAAATATCTTACTTCCGTTGCTGAGTAAGTTATAGTTTTAAATGCGTTAATCATTCGTACTTTCATTATTATCTTTCATCATAGTACGCATTCGTTCATTTCGTACCTTTTTCATTATCTTTCACTTTCATCCAGACCAATGTGCAATACCCCGAACACTGTGCAAGAAGCTGGCACTGGGCCAAAGTTTATAAATAGACCCCTAACATTATGCACAAAGTGTGACCCAGTACCTAGGGCAAGCCATAAGGGTCCTGTAAATCTCAATGATTGACCCTGTGTGCATCCTTCGGGTTAGCTAAACCTCACACAGTTGAGCTCACGACAACATGGTCGTGCACCTCCACTCAATTTGCTTACAAGCCGTTCATTCATTTATTACGTTCCACTTTTCATCTTTGTTATCTTTCACTTCATTACGTAATACTTTACGTTCATTCATACATACGTCATACCACGTGAAGTCATAACATAATACATAACGTAGTATATAGTGTCATCTAGAATCTTAGATGATACCAAAAAGAGGGAAGATGAGCCCAAAGAAGCCGAAAATATTCTCTAGAGATTGGCTGACCAAGTTGTACAAGCTGCACAACTAATCTCCTTCTCTTCTAAATGGCCTAACCAATATGAGTGTCTATCTAAAGCTAGAGCCAAACAAAATGAGCTTCTAGATAGGTATGGCTACGATAGCTCATAAGAGAAGGAGGCAGAGGCAAGGAGGGTGAAGAGGTGGATGAACCAAAAGGTTAAACTTAGAAAGGGGAGAATGGCAATGATGAACCAATCCAACACTTCTTCCTTCCTCTCCCTTAAATCAAAGAAATCTTATAAGGAATCATCAAATAGAGAGCTTGTGCTTGGACTTAAAGCCTCTTCTAAGGCATCTGTTGAAGAAGAAGCACCCTTACTAAGAGTGCTATCGAAAGCTGCTAAAGTACTGAATAAATTAGCTGCTTATGTAACTGCCTAAAGTACCAAACAATAGGCTTTTTCAGTAGATGAATTCTCACATAAAATGGTGATCTACACAAGAGGCACCCTGACCATGGAAGATGAAATGGAAAGGCATGGGGTGACTATTGGAATAGAACCAACTTAACTTCATACACAACAAAGAGACACACCTGAGTCTAAACATAGAAAAAAAGCTGTAGTGATATTTGGTCAACCAGATATTGAAACAGAAACCCAATTATCTCTAAGGTGAATATGCAACCAAATGGCCTAGAAGTCACTAATAATGAGCGAGCTCAGATCACTACCGATGATCACAAGTCAGGTGTAAATAATAGAACTTTAACAGTAAGACCTACTATAATATCTTTTTGTGACAAAGGTAAGATACTTATGACTACCGAGGAAGAAGTTGAGTGTTACATCTCGCCTCTCATACCTCCAATACTATCTGTCTTGCTCACGAGAAGCTTACGTATTTGCTTTTGGTTGCCCGGGTGAAAATTCCCATGGAGGTCACCAATCCCTGGATTGCTACAACCTGAGCATGCTTAACTGTGGAGTTCTCCTCTCATCCATAGCCAATGCATCCAAAACTCATACATAATATTAGAGGACATACATTACTTATGAGCCAGGAATCACTTCTATCCACAGCTGATGTGCGATTTGACTACAGTGTTATAAACACCTCCTTTTGGACTTATCGTCCTTGACAAGGTTCGCCCGATAGATGTGAGATTTGCCTAAGGTGTCCCTCTGAACACCCTCAGGAACTCACCATTCTTGATGAGGTTTGTCCCACCATCCTAAACGACACAAGAGTGGCACTGATACCATTTGTAACATCCGACCCTCATAACACCAATATTGTCTGCTTTGCCCACAAGGAGCTCGCGGATTTTTTTTTCGTTGCCTGGGTGAAGCCTTCCTAAGGAGGTCATCAATCCATGGATTGCTGCCTCCTAAGCATGCTTAACTATGGGGTTCTCCTCTCATCTATAATCAATGCATCCAAAATGCATTGATGATATAGAGGACATGCATTACTTATAAACTAGGAATCTCTTCTTTCACCAACTGATGTCGGATTTGCCTAGAGTGTTACATTGAGATTGAGTCAAAGAAAATAAACACCAGATTTATGATGATGAAGAAGGTAGGGTTGTTGCTACGCAAGGTTGAAGAAGATATTATAGAACTGAAGGCAGGCAGAGCTCAAGAATTTTCCATTAAGAAGAACATCATTGCCATGGTGCGAAGGAATCAAGAGCTGCAAGAACTATAATAAAAGAATTCAACCATGGTAGTGAATCTAGTAGAACAACATCAAAAGCTCCATTTAAACCAAAGGCCAAAGTTGGTAAAAGGGTGTCATTTAAGTTATCCTAACCATCTGCCAAAAGCACCCAAAGGACAACCACTTAGCAAGCTCTAAAACCCGAAACTACTGAATTCAAACCTATGGCCTTCACTTAAAAGAAAGAAAAGAAAGATCAAGAAAAATGTATCATAGTAACTTAACTTGAGTTGAAAGGATTTAACTTTGATAAGGTCACGGAGTAGAGCACTGTTAAGATTAAGTCCAAACTGATAGCTGAAACTCATACTGGGATGGAAAGATCAGCTGAGTTGGCTAGAATAAAAGGGATGATAGGTTCAAATGGATCGATTCTATGTTATGATTCAGCAATTAACAATTATATGAACAATGTAATCAACAATTGCAAAAATTCAAAGCAGTTTCTATTGATAGTTGCAGGGATTACAATGTACAATTGAGAGAAAGTTGAATCATCTATATCTACACAATACATATAATCCTATTTATACTAAACAAAGAAACTAAAGGAACGTGTATTTACACATGTCCCTATACTATTGCAAAAAGTAAAATACAAAGAAAAGTAAAGACAACATGTTAATCTTTCAAGAAGTACCAACAATAGTCCCCCTAAGATTTACATGGTCTTCAGTCATTAGTAATCTTCAATCTTCATTCTCTTTGTCTTCTCAGCTTCAATCTTTTCTTCTTCAGTCTTCACTTCTTCAGTCTTCTATCTTCTTTTTATCTTCAATCCTCTTTCTTGTTTTCATTCATCTTTAAACTTCAAAATAATCTTCAGGTACTTCTTTGACCTTAAGCATTGGCTTCTCCTTGTATAACTCCTGTTCTTTTAAGGCTTTAGCAATAGTAGATTTGAACTTTCTTGCTAAGACACCTTCTTCAGGCTTTGCCTCATTTGTCTTTATCTCCATCTTGTTCATCACTTAAATTGTATCTTTAGATAATCCTGTATATCAATGTTAGTGTACAACTCAATAGGTTTTGAACTACCTTTCGAATACCCTTCTAACACTCCTTTACTGGATACTCTCATAAATTCAATATCTTTAATGTCTTTCTTGACTATGTTGGCATAGGCTAAAGCATTCCTCAGTGAGATTGTCTCCATTGCAGCATTCATTACTTCAATGATTGACAAAAAGTATTTCTTATCATTTTATGCAATTTCTGGAGATACTCTTTCAATCTTTTGGACTGATAGGAAAGAGATATAGCTTGGATGTAACAGTTTAAGCTCAAACATTCCAAATAGTGTAATCATATCCTCATCCCAGTTCTTGATATTTTGGACTAACTTGAGCTCAAACGTTTCAGCGTTATAGAACCATCGAAGGATTGGTTTTGACTTCTGTGTCCCCTCTATAACTATCAATTCTTGAGTAGTTACTTTTTCAAAATACTCATCACAAAATTCAATCAAGAAGTGCTCATCTTCTGATTGTTTTCCTTTAATCTTTCTACTCTTCTTCAAAGTAGCAAAGTACTCCTTATCTTCCTATGAGCATCTCGTTTCCAAGAATGCACTTTCTCTTGTTATCCCTCTGTTTAACAACTCAACAAACATATCACCACGCTTAGCTCAGTTGTATTGATTAAAAACAGTTTATTCAACTCCTTTAGGTCTTGAACTGGGAGCTTGATGATGCTCGAGAAAAAGTGATATACATCACACACAACATTTACTCGTTTAATCAGGAATGCATCAAATATCTCATGTACTTCCATGCAACAATCTTAACTTGGTTGGTAGAATCAGGAGCAATCATAGCATTTAGTAGCTCAGAGATTGATTGTCCTTTTTGCAATACATTTCTCACCAAGTCTCCAGTCGATCTAGCTTTTTTGAATAGTTGTTTCTGATCAAGAGAAACTTTGTAAGCTTGTTTCTCTGTCGCAGGAAACATCTTCACAAGCTCTTTCCTTCTCTTATATACTTTTGTCTTTTGAGCCATTGACCGGATTTCTTGTGGGTTTAACATTCTTGTCCTCTTAGTTATCTTAAGGTATTGAGGATTATCAGTATCCGGAATGATCATCTTTTTAGATTGTTTCTCAGTAGCTTGAAAGCTTCTAACAAGGTTCCTCAATGATTCACCTTGAAGTCTCTTTAGTCTCTTCCATGGGTAATTTCTAGCTTGTAGCCAAGATCTCAACGCTAGAATGCTCATCTTATCAGGATCCGGATGGTGAAGTTCTGAGCTTGGCATCTCTTCAACATTAATGCTCTCTTGCAATGGGTTCCATTCACCATGCTCCACCACAATTTCATTTGGATCCACCGGGCTACTGACTCTACAGTTATACACTTTTCATACTCTTCGTTTATGTGCGTCACAGTCAAGTCATCCAGGAACACTCTATTATACTTTATTTTTACCAAAAAAATGTATCTATCTTCAAAATCAATTAGTAACTCATCTTGAGTTGTTTCCACTGGAGTGAAGTCTTGTTCAAGGTTTGTTTCATCAATGTCTTCATCCTCAAGCACTTCATCATACCAGTCATCATTAAATTCATCTTCAATGTCATCCAATGCTTCTATAGTTTCTTGTACAAACTTTTCACCTTCCTCCTAAACTTCAAATAGCTTTTGAATTTTAGACGAAGATTCAGGTAAAATTGATTCATCTATTTCATCTAACTTCCTTTTACCCTTGTCTACAGCAGGAGTTTCCTTAATGTTGATTGGATTGATTTTAGATACAATCTCAATCTCAGACGAATCAACCTTTTGAGTTTCTTTTAATTTTACCAGCTCTTCTTTAATCATTTCATTTCCTTCAGTCAGCTTTTTGAACTTTTCTTCCATTTCATCATAATCTCTTATCATTACATCAAATGTCTTCATGATTTCATTCTTATCTTTCACCATAGTCACCATCTCAGCATCCTTCATTTTAAAAACTTTTTTGAGCTTTAAATTTTCTTCTTTCAACGCAACTATTTCTTTTTCTTGAGTCATGTTGATTTCTTTTAGCTATTCTATCTCATCAACATCAATGATATCATCAGTCTTGTAAGGCCCCGTTCCCGGGCACCTCACAGCTGGTCTATCATTGCACATAAAACATATATTTGCATTAACTTAATAAAATCAAGCAGCAGAAACTTTGAAATTTACTTTCAATTTACTATAAATGCTTTTGCCAGTTAATACAACGTACATCAATTACAAAATATCTATTGTCGTATTACATCACAAAA
>BJCO01000097.1:0-20626 GCA_018326465.1 Flaveria floridana | reverse complement strand
TATAAATAGCACTCTACCCTAATCCTTTGTAAGCTTTTGAACGAATTATCAATCAAACAAGCATTTTCAAATCTCATGCATTCTAACACACATAACACATACATACACACACATACAATGAAATCATACACATTAATCATGGGTTCTGCACCATGTTTAGTGTTTGTTAATTTGTGAGAGATTTGCAAAGATCCTTGGAGAAATCAATAGATTCATATTGAATATTGTTCT
This sequence comes from Flaveria floridana, assembly GCA_018326465.1. Taxonomy (NCBI): domain Eukaryota; kingdom Viridiplantae; phylum Streptophyta; class Magnoliopsida; order Asterales; family Asteraceae; genus Flaveria; species Flaveria floridana. The sequence goes on along the minus strand of BJCO01000097.1, from coordinate 20,395 downwards.
TTCAAAGTTCATGTTCAATATGCTTGACTAAGTTGATATTCATCATACCCTTGATTCCTTCAGATGATTTTAGATGATCTCATTCCTAACATTCCCAGACATGGAGAGATCAAAATATTAGTATAGATGAACACTCGTATTTTTGCAGACTGCTGTGCTATTAGACATGACTTCAGCAGGAAGATTACTCATCTTTGGAAAAATATCTACCATCCGGAATGTTGGAATTATATCAGGAGGGTAAATGAGTCGTAGGAGAAAAGAGTAGAAGAGACGAGGCACAGACATACTGAAGCTGTTAAGAAAAGGAATAGGTATGTGAAAGAGAAAGATTATGATTTTAAAAAGGAAATTAATGAGTTGGCATCTGAGGCTAGAGTTGAGAAAGAAAATAGGTCGAAGAAGAAAGCAGATGAGGGAGAAACTGAGAGAAGGACTAAACACAGACACCAGTCTTTTACTGAGCCCTCGAGAATGGAGGAAAGAGCAGGGTTTGATGAGGACGTGATAAGAAACATCAACTCATCTCTTGCTAATGAGTTGAGCATGATCAAGACCAAACTTACCAACCAAGAACTGAGGGAAAAACGGAACGATGAGATGATTGAAGGTATGACAAAAATATTGGTGGATCAACAAAGATTGATCAAAAGACTGCTGACTAAGGTCAATGAACTTAAAATAGTTATCGGCCTGCCCAATCAGCTAACTGAAACTGAGTTAGATGATTTGACTGACACCTCCAAATACCCATTTGTAAATGTGGGTACATCTTCTCGGGTAGGAGAGGGCACGTCTGGTGCTACAACTGAGGAGGTAGGGGGCTCTGGAGTAAGGTAGGAGGTTGAGAAAGAGAATAAGGTAGGAGGGAATGTGAATGTGGAGAATGTGGAGCAGGTGTTTGAAGCTGGTTTTGTTGATATAGGGATGAACATTGATGATTTTAGAGGAGAATAAATGTTCCCAGAACATACTGAAGGTGTTGAGAAAAATATTGAGAATGGATTGGTTGATGAGGAGGAGGATGATGAACAGTTAGTAGATTAGACTCTGAGCCCGAATATTATGAAGTGGATGAAATGCCACTAACCTAGGAATTCAAGAAAGGAGATGATGAGAATGATGTGTTTGAGATGGAACAAAAGGAATGGTTCGTGAGAGAGAAAGAGCCTGAAGAGTTAACTCCCCTATTCCAAAATGTGGAAGGGTTGAGAAAGAAAGAGGTTGATAAGAGAATTATTAGTTGGAAGTATAACCCTGGCCTCAAGATGTTTATGATAAAGAGGAGAGGGGGAGGTATTACATACATGCATAAGAGGAAGGCATTCAAGACCTTCCCAAAATAGGACTTGAGAAGGTTGGTGGTGCTGCCATTACTGGATGTTGATCTCAATGAGAGAGCTATGTTATTGGAGAAGGAGATCAAGAACGGATTTAATGATAATTTTGAGTCGTTCGGCTTCATGAAGGCTGAACGGAGAAGGTCTAAGAAAGATAAAGACTGGGAGACAGGTAAAGGGAAGATGGTGCTGAGGGTGAAACCCCCAAGAACTATGAACAGGGTTAGACTGTCGGATCCCCTCCCCCAAAGACCACAAAGTTTTGAGAAATGGTTCTATGATAACATCATGGGGGAGGCTGTGATCAGGGTGAAGAACGAGATTGAATACAGATTGTTTGATCCAATGGAGTTGTTCACCTTCTGTGATAAGGACCTGTTGGTACTTTGTGAGAAACACATCAAAACAGGAGTAGGGGAGGAGACTAGGAAAGAAGCCAGTTGGTTTATGAATGTGGCAAACAAGGTGTGGGGTGTGAGAGCTAAGGTAAAGGAGTTGGGAGAGAAGGTGAGAGCATAAGATGATCTGAACATGGATGTCCGGGACTTAACAAAACAACTTGAGCAAACTAGTGCTCATCCCGAGGGAGCTAATGCTGTAGGAGCTGATGAAGATATATTAAAGGTAGCATGGGAGACTGAAGCTGACCAATGAGAATCTATGACTAAAGCCCCCGAGGAAGATGCTGCAGGAACTGCAAAAGAATCATCAGAGGTAGCGGTAGAGACTGGAGCCGATCAGACAAATCAAGACCAATGAAGACGGTGAGATCCAACCTAGGGGGAGTATTGAAGATCATGTATAGGTTGGACTTACCTTAGTTTAGATTATGTTTGTATTCCTTTATGATAGGTTTAATGTTAGTTTAGTTTTGAATGTTGTTTATTTTGTGTTGTTTTTCTGCCCGGCGAAACTATGAGCGAAACTTCAGTTTCGCTCATAGTCAGCTGTTTAGTTCACCCGGCGAAACTGTTGTCTCTGACGGGCGAAACTATAGTTTCGGCAGCATAGTTTTGCTGACATCAAAACTGTTAGCGAAACTATGACTTCTATATATAGTTTTCATCTTGCTCATTGTTGAGCGCCCTTGGAAAACCCTAATCGAATATTATTGTTGCAAGAGACTATTGTAAGTTGTTCCTTTGATAAAATATATTTGAGCTTGTTTCTTTTGATTATATTGGATCCTTATTATTCATATTTCAATACATTGTGGTTGTTATTATTCTTCTTCATGTTTGTTGTTTGTCTATTGTTTCTGATATTGAACGATTGAACACATCCATAGTACTGCAATTCGATCAAATGGACCAACAGCTTGGTCTACTGTTTCCCTAGGCAGATCATGGAATGCATCTCTTATGACGAAACATGAAGAGCCATCAATGTATCTTAGTGTTATGGACTCTTCCTCACAAGAGATATCGCTCAGGGTTGTGATATTGATGAGCTTTCCTTTGATCTCCTTGAACTCCTCTAAGGTTAGAGACTTAGATGATTTAAAGGATGGCTTAGGTAATGGTTGGGTTTTGGGTATTAGGATGAGTAGTGGTGATGGTTATTGAGAGGCAGTTGATGATGGTGGTATTAAAACTGATGGTTTTAGTTCAAGTGTGTAAGGTTCAGTAGTGGGTTTGGTTTTGATAGGGAAGGAAAGAGGTGTGGGCTCAGGTTTTATTGGTTGTGGTTTGAGTGTTGGTATGGGTACCATCCTCTGTACACTTTGAATTTGGTATACCTCTTTCCTTCTTCCTAAGAGAATGTCAGCTTTGATATCGCTGACATGTCGTTGTAGGGTCTTCTCAGACATGCGTCCTACTTGCCTGTCTATGATGTCGTCGGCCCTAAGATAAGCCTTCATCTAGGATTTTTCTCCTACTTTCTTGGCAGTCGCAAGTCTTGCCTCCTCCTCCTTCCTCTTCTTCTCCTTCACCTTCTCTCTGTCAGATTTCTTCCTCTCCTTGTTGATTTGATCATGCTCTTTGTTAAAGAGGAAAAAGATTGTCTCATTTTCATGAGGAATCAGCTTCTCCTAAGAATAGCCCCTTGAGCATAGGAAGGCTATCCTATGCACCCTTTGCCTTTGTTCATCTTCTTATCTCTTTTTCCTCTTCTCTTCCACTTTGGCCAACCTTGCTCCTTCTCCAGTTTTGTAAGCTCATTAAATGGGAGTAAGAGCATTTCTTCATTATCCACTAGCAGATTGATAAGCCTCTCTATCACCTCCACTCTTGGTTTATTATTGATAGAATCTTGAGCTGCTGTTGCCGCCTTGCTGCTTGCAGCTAGCAACTTCCTAGGTTAAGTCCACCTTTTATTTTTAGATTTTCCAACCTTTCTTCTTCAAGACTCTCTTCAGCTTTCATCTTCCTTTTTCCTTTGGGATCTGAGGAAGATTCAGCCTTTGGAGATTCTGGGTTGGATGATTAAGGTTGGGGAGAGTGGGGTTGAACTTGTGGTGTTGAAGAGAGGGGGATTTTAAGAAAGTCCTCACTATTTACCTCAGAGGATAGATCAAGGATAGCCTCTGTAATAAGTAGATCATCAAACAAGGATGACAATTCAATTATCCCTTTTGCAGCTTGAACTTCAGCTTCAGAAGGGATTTGAATATCACTACCAGTCCCAACTGATTCAGTTGTTAGGCGATGAGTCCTTATTTACCCTTTGAAGTCAATCTCAGGTCCAATAGGGACCTTAGGTTGACCAACTTCTTTCTCAGTGGTAGATGGTGCAATCAACCTTTGAAGCTCTTTGGCTCTAAAGTATACTACTACAACATCGGGTGAGGGTAGTTCAAGTGAGGAGCTTATAAGATCTTGGGAGCCCCTTTAAGGTATTTAAGGATTCTTTTGATAGAAATTAGGTGAGACACCTTAGGAGCATCCTGATATCTTATGCAGATGCAGGCTGCAAACATGATATCAGGTCTATTTGTAGTAAGATACATTAGAGATCCAATGATTACCCAGTACTGATGCTGATCAGTATCCTTCCCCTCAAAATTAGGACAAAGATTCTGATTTTTTTTATAGGTGTCCTGGCTGGGTTACAATCTTTCATATCAAATCTTTCTAAGATGTTCTTTACATACATAAATTGATTCATGAAGAACCCTTCTATCATCTGTTTCACTTGAATTCCTAGGAAGAAATCCATCTTTCCCATTAAACTCATTTCAAATTTCTTCCTCATGATGCTTTCAAGGTCTTTGCATGTTTGTAAGGCCTCGTTCCCAGAGACCTCAGAGTTGGTCATTCATAGCACTAAACATACATAAATATATTCATTTCATAAAACATTTTAGCGAAATTACATTAACAAAAGCCCATTCATTTCATTAATAAATTACTGTTGTTATGCATTACAATATTGTTAAGTTACAAAAGAAAATGTCCGTTAATTGCATTACAAAACAACAATAATAACATGCATGAATGGGTGCCAGTCTTTCCCTGCTAAGTAGCCTCCACGTGTGCCATCCTTAGCAACATTACCTTCTAACTGAAAATGCATAAAAGTCAGCGTTGCAGAGTGAGTTCTAGTTTTATAAGTATTAAAATACCTTGTGTGTTTTATATACGAAATATACCTTTCCATAAAATACTTTACTTTCGTATACAAGCACACATCATACGTACATTCAAACAATATTCATTGTTTATTTCTTTCCTTCATACTTTAATTACTATCTTTTATCATCATATACATACCTTCTTTCCATTCTTTTCATTAACATCCGCTTTCATATACATACTTTCATTTCATGCTTTTCACTATCTTTACTTTCATTCACATTCTTTCCTTTCGTACTTTTTGTCATTCTTTACTTTCATTCACTTACTTTCTTTTCATACTTTTCATCATCTTTTACTTTCTTACGGATTGATGTACAATACCCCAAAAATTGTGCACGAAGCTGATGTTGGACCTGACGTCTATGAATAGACTCCGAACCTTGTGCACGAAGCTCACCTAGTCACGTAGGGAAAGTCATCTCTTCGTTTCATCTGGACCAATGTGCAAAACACCAAACATTGTGCACGAAGTTGATGTTGGGCCTAAGGGCTACAAATAGACCCCGAACGTTGTGCCCGAAGCTAACCCAGTCACATAGGGCATACCACAAGGGTCCTGTCAATCTCGATGATTGACTCTGTATGCATCCTTCGGGTTATTTAAACCACACATAGTTGACCTAACGACAACATGATTGTGCACCTCCTTTCTATTTGCTTGCAAGCTATTCTTTCTTTCATTACGTTTCACGTTTCATCTTTGTTATCTTTCACATCATTACGTTATACTTTACGTTCATTCATACATTCATTATACTATGTAAAGACATAACATAGTACTTAACGTATATTATATTATAATATATATACGTTTTGAAAACCAATAAAAGATAACACATCATACACATATGCATATCATACATTCATCATATCATCATACATGTTCTATCCCTAGACCATCACATATTCATGCTTAAGATAGGCCAAAACAGTACATAGGTCAAACTAGGGTCAAACCCTATAAATATTGATTTTCCAAAAATTAAGAAAATTTTCTAAGTGTTTGGGCGCATGGGCACTATTTGGGCGCATGAGGACTGTTGGGCGTTTCTCTACTACACAGGCGCGTGAGCCTCACTTAGGTGTTCCAGCACTTAGGCGCATGAGCCTCTTGGGCGCGTGGGTACTATTTGGGTGCTTCAACACATACTTAGACTTTAAGTCAAATTCTTAGGCGCATGAGCCCTATTTGGGCGCATGACCATACTTGAAATATTTTAAGGCAAAAATAACAGGTGCATGGGCCCTGTTTGGGCGCATGATCTCCTACTTATGTGTTTCTAACATAATTTTCAGCCCCAAATCTCATCTTAACATGTTCTAAGCTTCCTAGTACCATTCTAAGCCTTAACACAGCATGCACAACCATAAAATACCAACATACAAGCATATATACATACGGTCATACATATAAAAGTTTTAAAAATGTTTTACATCCATTTTTAGTTCCAAAATCTTTAAAAACAAGTAAAATACACGGCCTAGAAACTCACCAATTGTAGCCAACAAGCCCAAACTTCCCCAATCTTTCTTGTACACGAATTCAAACACCTATGTATGTCAAAAGACACAAACCCGAACACATATACATACATGAGAACATGTAGAAACCGGTTTTATGGTCAAAATCCACAAAAACCGAACTAATTATACTAAATTTGCTTACATTATCTGAATTAAACTTCTTTCCGTCTCTAATGTGTCGAAGATCTTTCTGCTTTCTCTCTCTAAAAGTCGAGACAGTTGATGTGCAGAAGATGTGGGTGGCCATGCCTACTTTAAACAAAATAATAATATTATTTTATCCTATTTACACTTTAAACCCCTTCTCTTATACTTCTTTTCTTTTTCTTAACATTTTCTCTTTTTCTCATTTATTTTCTTTCTTTTAAATGACAAAATTTCCGGGTGTTACAAGTCCACCCCCCTTAAAGAGGTTCCTCCACGAAACCCGTCACTCTTTGAATGACTGTGGGTAATGCTGTTTCATCTCTCCTTCAGTCTCCCACATAGACTCCAAACCCTGTTAGTGTATCCACTGCACACGCACCAGTGGAACCACTTTATTCCTCAACCTTTTTTCTTTTCGATCAATGATTGCCACTGGTTGCTCTACGTAATTGACCCGTTCATCCACCTCCATATCATCTAGTGGTACAATCATATCTTCATCAGCTAATCACTTTCTCAGATGAGATACATGAAATGTGGGATGAATTACACTTAACTCATCTTGAAATTCTAACCGATGGGCCACCTTTCCTACTCGTGCGATGATTCGGAAAGGCCCTATGTTCATCAGGCTTAGCTTACCCCTCTTCCGGAACCAAATGATTCCTTTCCAAGGTAAGACCTTCAACATAACTCGGTCGCCCACCTTGAATTCGATTTGTCTACGCCTATTATCGGTGTACGACTTCTGTCTATCCTTCACCACTTTCATGAAGGCTTTGATCTTTTCTAACTTTTCATTTATAGCCTCCATCACTTCAAGGCTTCCCAACTCTTTCTGTCCAATGTCACCCTAACATACGGGTGTCCTACACCTTCTACCGTATAGCATCTCGTAAGGTGGCATACCAATACTGGCATGATAACTGTTGTTATATAAGAATTCTTCTAACGGTAGGTGATCATCCCAACTTCTCCCAAAATCGATCACACACGCTCGAAACATATCTTCAAGCGTCTGGATTATCCTCTTAGACTGACCATCTGTCTGAGGATGATAAGCCGTGTTATTGGGTAGCCTCGTCCCCATCGCATCATGAAATCTTTTCCAAAACTTTGATTTGAATCGGGTGTCACGATCCGACATGATAGACACTAGCACACTGTGACGAGCTACGATATCTTTAATGAACAGATCCGCAAGTCTCTTAGATGATCAGCAATTACCCAAATGATCAGCAATTACCCAAATGGTATCGTACCCCTTTACCGTACGAGGGAACTTCGTGATGAAGTGCATGGTGATGTGCTCCCACTTCCATTTGGGTATAACCAACGGTTGGATCTTCCCGTATGTTTTTGATGTTCTGCCTTCAATTGTAGACAAGTAAGGCACTTGCTCATGTACTCTACTATGTTGCGCTTCATTCCCGGCCACCAATAACCTTTCTTCATATCCTGATACATCTTCGTGGCACCGGGTTGAATAAAGTATCAAGTCGAGCCTCATCCATAATTCATCCCCTTGGATCTCCGTATCGGGGAATCCACATCCGTACAAAGCGGGTTCTCACTCCGTGAGTGTTTTCTCCTAACTCCGAGACTAGACCTCTCATTCTTTCAGAGTTAAGGTGATCTTCTTTCAATGCCTCATCTTGGAATCCTTTCACCTGGGTCATCACGACAGCGGTCATAACTAACTGATACGCCTTCACCTGAATTGGCTCGGGTCTCTCCTTGCGGCTAAGGGCATTGGCCATAACATTGGCCTTACCCGGATGATAATAAATCTCACAGTCTAAATATTTGATGAGCTCTAACGACCTCCTCTTCCTCATGTTGAGATCCTTTTGCTCAAAGAAATACTTCAAGCTCTTGTGGTCCATGAAGATGGTGCACTTCGTCCCGTATAAGTAGTGCCTCCAAATCTTCAACGCAAAAACCACAACCGCTAGCTCCAACTCATGGGTGGGATAATTGACTTCGTGGTTTTTCAACTATCAGGATGCGTAGGCTATTACCCTTCCACCTTGCATTAACATGCACCCTAGCCCTGAATAAGAAGCATCCGAATATACCACTAAGTCCTCACTCCCTTCGGGTAACGTCAAAACAGGAGCTTGAGTTAATCTTGTCTTTAACTCTTCAAAAGCATTCTCCTATTTCCGACACCACTCAAACTTCAGATCTTTGTGGGTCAACTTAGTCAAAGGTGAGGATATCTTGGAAAAGTCTTAGATGAATCTCCTGTAATATCCCGCAAAACCTAAGAAACTATGAATTTCGGATGGTGTCTTAGGAGACTTCCATCACATTACCGCCTCAACCTTTGCCGGGTCTACCATAATTCCTTCAGCATTTACCATGTGACCCCAAAATTGCACCTCGCGCAACCAAAAAGCACACTTAGAGAATTTAGCATACAACTATTCTCTTCTAAGTGTCTCCATTACCTCGCGTATATGGCCGGCATGTTCTTCCTCACTCTTCGAATAAATCAGGATATCATCTCTAACATGGGTCGACGCACTCGGTTCATCAAATCCATAAAGGTAGCTGGTGCGTTAGTTAGACCAAAAGACATGACGAGAAACTCGTAGTGTCCATAACACGTGCGAAAACTGTCTTATGGATATCTCGCTCCTTCACCCTCAGCTAATGATAACAAGATCGAGGATCTATCCTTCAGAACCAACTTGCACCTTGCAGCTGATCAAACAAGTCATCAAATCCTCGGTAATGGATACCGATTCTTTACCATTAACTTGTTCAGCTCTCGGTAGTCGATGCACATCCGCATACTACCATCCGTCTTTTTCACAAACAGTACCGAAGCACCCCAAGGAGAAATGCTTGGTCAAATGAACCCTTTATCCATCAACTCCTGTAGTTGATCCATTAGTTCATTCATCTCGGTAGGAGCTAATCGATACGGTGCTTTAGGAACGGGTTGAGCACCGGGTATCAGATGAATCAGAAACTCAATCTCATGATCCGATGGCACACCTGGTAAGTCTTCTGGAAACACGTATGGGAAATTGCACACCACTGATACGTCGGATAGTTGTGGTACAGACGCGTCCACATCTTTCACGTAGGCTAGATAGGCACTACATCCATGTCTCATGCACTTTTCTGCCACCGCCATCGAAATCACCTTTGGAACCGTAGTGACGCGAACACCATAAACCGTCACCAAACTCCCATCGGGCGCAATTAATCGAATCATCTCCTTGCGACACACGATGTTTGCCTCATAGGTTGCTAACCAATCCGTCCCTAGTACTAAATCAAATCCACCTAGGGGCATCATATGTAATTTAGCATAAAACCTATGACCTTTTAGTTTTATGGCACTATCCTCTATCATATCAGTAATTCTAGTGGACTTACCAATAACAGTTTCTACGTTGAATGGCTCATTAATACTTCTACTACTAATAGATAACTTATCATAGAAAACAGTTGAAATAAAACTCCTACTAGCACCAGAATCAAATAACATAGAGGCACAAGTTTAGTTTACTAGAAACACACCTGACACGACATCGGGGTATACCCTGGCCTCCTCCCGCATCATCATGAAATCTCTAGCAGTTGCCCTCTGTCCTCCAACATCCGTCCCCTTCTTCGCTCCGGAACTCTCGGCCCTTGGCTTCTTACACTCCCGACTCAGGTGGCCTACTTCACCACATTTGTAGCACCTCGCCACCCTACAATCCTTAGCGATATGGCCAGGCTTCCCACACTTGAAACAAACATTTAATCCCAGCCTGCACTCACCATCATGCTCTCTCCTACATTTACCACACTTCTTTATCCCCTAGCATGATGACCCCACCCTACGGTCATCCACCTTCATCCTCTTATTGTTTGGAATGAAACCGCCATGTCCGAACCTTTTCCTATTGCAGTTCCTATCACCACCAACTGTCTTGTTTGCCTCGACTGCTGCCACCTCCATCGCATTATACAACCTACCCGCGAGGTCTACCACTAATCGAAAGGTACCCGATCGGTCAGGGATCAAATGCCTGCGGATGTTGGCTTGCAATCCCTGAATGTACTTCTTGATCTTCCTCGACACCGACGTCACCTGATCCGGCACCAATATTGCCATGTCATTAAACTTGGTGGTGTATTGCTGGTGTGTCATGGTGTCTACCGCCAGCTGTTGGAACTCCCTCTTAATTTTATCCAACTCCCGGTGAGGACAGAACTCCTCAATCACCAACTTCTTCAGTACTGGCAACCTCATCTTTCCAATGGCCCTGCTACCCTCGGCCTAGACAATGTTGTCCCACCAGCATAAGGCCGAGTCAATAAACGAGTAGGTAGTAAACTTCACCTTCTGATCTTCTCGGCACTCACTGATATCAAGCACTGCCTCTATCTCCCTCACCCAATGATGAGCAGCAGCAGCATTGCCTTTCCCATCAAACGTTAGGGGCTTGCATCTTTGAAATTCCCCATAGTTACAGCCTCGTGCAGTTTCCTGCACTACTTCCTCCTCTACATCCTTATCACTCGAGACTACCGTCTCAGTCTCTGATCGTCCCTTTTCCGCCCTTCCGGTGGTCCTTCTCCTCTCTTTCTTCTCATCCTCTCTTACAGCTTTGATTACTTCAGTCACGATAGAAGGCAGAATCGTCTACACGACTTACTGGACTTCCTCTACCACCGCCTCTTTCACCAAGGCCCTTAAGTTCGCACTCTCATCACCACCCTCTTGATGATGCATCTCGGGCTCTTCATGGTCCTCTTAGCAGTCTTAGTCTTATTCCTAGTAATACGCAGTTTCACACCACGTCCTCCCTGTACTCCACCCCTAGAGGCCTTATATTATCTACCTCCAGCCATTCTCTAATCATTATAAGATTCAAACACTAACACGGTCATTTAAGGAATAGCGCAGTTTATGTTATGTACAGTAAGTCCCTAATTACAGTGGCCAGTTGCGATTAGCTACTTACTTTACTCTTCATACCCCAAGCATTTCCTATTCTGACTACATCAGTATCTAAATCTACATTAAGCACATAAACAACTAGCACACGCATATAACTCCAATTAACTTCGAGAAAAGAAATACCTGATGGCACGTAGCTACTCGGGCTGGCCTACCTTTCCTTTAGTCCCATTCTCAATTTAAGATTAGGTTTTTGAAAATATTTACCCAATTCTCTTAAACTTTGGCTCTGATACCAAAATGTAATGCCCCGTTCTCGGAGACCTCACAGTTGGTCATTCATAGCAGCGGACTTACATTAACAAAAGCCCATTCATTTCATTAATAAATTACTATTGTTATGCAATACAACATTGTTAAGTTACAACATAAAACATCCTTTAATTGCATTAGAAAACAACAATAATAACATGCATGAATGGATGCCAGTCTTGCCCTGTCGAGTAGCCTCGGCGTATGCCATCCTCAGCAACATTACCTGCCAACTGGAAATTCATAAAAGTCAATGTTGTTGAGTGAGTTCTAGTTTTATAAGTATTAAAATACCTTGTGTGTTTTATATACGAAATATACCTTTCCATAAAATACTTTACTTTCGTATACAAGCACACTTCATACGTACATTCAAACAATATTCATTGTTTATTTCTTTTTTTCATACTGTAATTACTATCTTTTATCATCGTATACAAACCTTCTTTCCATTCTTTTCATTAACATTCACTTTCATATACGTACTTTCATTTTATGCTTTTCACTATCTTTACTTTTATTCTCATTCTTTCCTTTCATACATTTCGTCATTCTTTACTTTCATTCGCTTACTTTCTTTTCATACTTTTCATCATCTTTTACTTTCTTACGGATTGATGTACAATGCCCCGAAAATTGTGCACGAAGCTGATGTTGGACCTGACGTCTACGAATAGACCCCAAACATTGTGCACGAAGCTGATCGAGTCACCTAGGGAAATTCATCTCTCCCTTTCATCTGGATCAATGTGCAATACCCCAAACATTGTGCACGAAGCTGATGTTGGGCCTGAGGTCTACAAATAGACCCCGAACATTGTGCCTGAAGCTAACCCAGTCACCTAGGGCATACCACAAGGGTCCTGGCAATCTCGATGATTGACCCTGTATGCATCCTTCGGGTTATTTAAACCGCATAGAGTTGACCTAACGACAACATGGTTGTGCACCTCCTTTCTATTTGCTTGCAAGCCATTCTTTCTTTCATTACGTTTCACTTTTTATCTTTGTTTTCTTTCACTTCGTTACGTTATACTTTACGTTCATTCATACATTCATTATACTATGTAAAGTCATAACATAGTACTTAATGTATATTATATTATACTATATATATATTTTGAAAACCGATAAAAGATAACACATCATACACATATGCATATCATACATTCATCATATCATCATACATGTTCTATCCCTAGACCATCACATATTCATGCTTAAGATAGGGAAAAACAGTCCATAGGTCAAAGTAGGGTCAAACCCTACGAATACTGATTTTCCAAAAATTTAGAAAATTTTCTAAGTGTTTGGGAGCATGGGCACTATTTGGGCGCATGGGCACTATTTGGGCGCATGAGTACTGTTTGGGCGTTTCTCCACTATGCAGGCACGTGAGCCTCACTTAGGCGTTTCAGCACTTAGGCGCATGAGCCTCTTGGGCACATGGGCACTATTTTTAGGCGCTTCATCACATACTTAGACTTTCTAAGTCAAATTTTCAGGCGCGTGAGCCCTATTTGGGCGCATGACCGTACTTGAAATATTCTAAGGCAAAAATATCAAGCGCGTGGGCCCTGTTTGGGCGCATGATCTCCTACTTATGTGTTTCTAACATAATTTTCAGTCCCGTATCTCATCTTAACATGCTCTAAGCTTCCTACTACCATTCTAAGCCTTAACACAGCATGCACAATCATAAAATACCAACATACAAGCGTATATACATACGGTAATACATACAAAAGTTTTAAAAATGTTTTACATGCATTTTCAGCTCCAAAATCTTTAAAAACAAGTAAAATACACGGCCTAGAAACTCACCTATTGTAGCCAACAAGCCCAAACTTCCCCAATCTTTCTTGTACACGAATTCAAACACCTATGTATGTCAAAACACATAAACCCGAACACATATACATACATGAGAAAATGTAGAAACCGGTTTTATGGTCAAAATCCATAAAAACCGAACCAATTATACTAAATTTGCTTACCTTATCTAAATTAAACTTCTTTCTCTCTCTAAAAATCAAAGATCTTTCTGCTCTCTCTCTTTAAAAGTCGAGACAGTTGATGTGCAGAAGATTTCGGCGGCCATGCCCACTTTAAACAAAATAATAATATTATTTTGTCCTATTTACACTTTAAACACCTCCTATTCTACTTCTTTTCTTTTTCTTACAAAATTTCTTTCTTTTCTCTTTTCTCATTTCTTTTCTTTCTTTTAAATAACAAAATTTCTGGGTGTTACAAGATTTGTTTATTAGGTGAACAAATATGATGTCATCAATATAGACTTATACAAGTAACATGTCCTTCCCAGACTTCTTTATGAACAATGTCTTGGATGACACACGTAGACTTCTCTGTCAATATCCCCATATATAAATGCACATTTCACATCAACTTTATGGACTGTGAAGTTCTTTGATGCTATAAAAGCACGAAAGATTCTTACAGCCTAAAGTCTTATAACAGATGCAAAGACATCAGTATAATCTATCCTTTCCTCTTGTGTGTATCCTTGAACTACAAGTCCAGCCTTGTTCTTGATGATTAAACATGTATCATCTCTTTTATTCCTGAACACCCACTTGGTGCCAATAGGGACTTGACTAGGTGGCAATGAACATAGGTTCCATACTTTTTGCCTCTTGAATTAAAGCAACTCCACTTGCATTGCTTCAACCCAACTGTTGTCCTTGAGAGCTTCTTCCACCTTCTTAGGTTGCACTTGGAGAGAAAGCATGAGTACAAGCACATGTTCCCATTATGAGTCCGTCTTCTAGTTCTCACACCTTCTGAGACATCGATAATGATATTCTTAGCTAGATGAGTGTTGTGAATCCTGAATCTTGGAATCACATCTAGTTGGATAGATAGATCCAAGTTTGAAAAGTTTTGCTCAGGATTTTGAACATTGATTCCAGTTGATGTCTCACACTCATTCAATAAGGACTGATTGAATGAATGAGTGATAACATCAATGGTGTTTTGCTATGAAGCAGTATTAATAGTTGCATGTTCCTCTAGATTACTGTCTTCATTAGCTTGATGTTGAGAGTTGGAGTTGTCAGCTGATGATTTTTTAGGCTCAACTGACTAACAACTTGTTAAAGCTCCATAATTTCCTGTAATATTCAAACTTTCAGGACTTGCAGTAGTGGGAGCTTGCTTTTCATGTCTCCTTGGAGAAACTTGAATAGTTCTGGGTAACTCGTATAGTTGATCATTAGAGGAGTCATTTTGAGTTCCTGTTTCAGGTGAAACATTCTCACAAGATGGTTTAGAATAGTTGGGAAACAATTCTAAGTCAAGGATATGGTCAGGGTCATTCCCCTTAACACAAGGAGTGTTCTTATTTACAATAATGTTAGATGATTCCACAAATTTTTTATTCTTAATATTGTATACTCTATAGGCTATAGACCTTAAGGAATATCCAACAAAGATAGCATCATTCGACTTTTAGCAAATTTTGCTAAGTTGTCTTTTGTGCTAAGTATGGTACACCTACTGCCAAAGGACCTTAAAAATCCAATGAATGGTGGCCTCTTGTTCCACAACTCATAAGGGGGTTTTCCATGGGCTTGACAATGAGAACCCTGTTCAGCATATAACATGCAGTGTTGACTGCCTCTGCCAAGAAAGTTAGAGGCAGCTTTGAATCAGCTAACATGGTTCTTGTAGCCTCAATAAGTGTCATGTTCCTCCTCTCAGCAATGCTATTCTATTGAGGGGATCTAGGTGCACTGTATTGTCTAGTAATCCCTTTTGAGTTACAGAATGAGTCAAGAACTTGATTCTTAAACTCAGTCCCTTGATCACTTCTAATATTTTTATCCTTGTGATCAATTTGATTTTCTATTTTAAGAATAAAAGATTTTAACGTTTCAGTAGTTTCATCTTTAGTTCTTAAAAAGAATACACATATGAATCTTGTAAAATTATCTACCATCACAAGGCAACATGATTTCCTTCCAATGCTTATTATACTTGTGGGACCGAATAGATCCAAGTGCAATAAGTGTGATCGAGTAGTGATGGAATTAACTTCTTTGGATTTGTGGGATGCCTTATGTTGTTTCCTTTTAAGACAAGCAACACAGTTGTCTTTACAAAAAAACTCCTTTTTAGGCACACCATGTACCAAGTTATTCTTAGTCTGCTTATTCATGGTTTTAAAATTAACATGGCATGTTCTTTTATGCCAAAGAGTTAACTTGTCACTATTAGCTTTGGAAAGAAAGCATGATACTTCACCCAGTGGGGAAGCATTGTTCATATTCTTGAGGAATTATCATCCTGGGTTTGAGGATTATGCATTCATGTTATGTGAAAAGCGTTTGAAACTTTTGATCACAAAACTAAGAAACACTCAAGAGATTGTGTTCAAGCTGTTTGAAAAAGTATACTTTGTCTACTTTTAACTTACCATTTGATACACTACCTCTACCGGAAATATATCCTCCGGCTTTACCTCCAAGTTTAACAGGACCTTCATCAAAATGTTTAATAGGACAATCCAAATGTTTCCATTCTTGTCATGTGGATGTCCCTGCACAAGAGGTAAAATGATTAGTTACTATTGGAAGCCCAGGCCTTATTGGTCTTGGGATCTTCCAATGTAGATGACATAAATGAACCAAAATGTATGCATGTGGTTTCAATTATGATTTGTGAAAAAGAGGCTTGGGGTGCAGCATCTTGTTTGATCTTCCATTCCATCCTGTGGTTGATCAGTATAGATGAGCCTAAAGAGGCTTGAGCAGATGAACTTGCTTCTGAGGCTTCTTTTGTTCTCGGAAGAAGTTATCACTACCTTTTCGTCCGACGCAGTCTTTTTCTCAAAAGATTTCGAAGGATTCCTTTTATTCCTTTGTTTATTCTAAGGGTTGTCTTCCGAAGCTATTTTCCTTTCGGAAGAATGAGTTTCTTCTGAAAGCAACTTGGCTTCAGAAACAAGCTTTCCCTTCTTTAACAATTGAACCATATGATAAGGTCCAAATATGAAACCTTCCTTGACTCCTTCTTTCTTAACATTATTTGCATAATGTGTGCTTGCATGATTGTAGTAACAATCTTTAGCCATGTGATTACGCAAGCCACATATTATGAATTCAATGTTAACTTTAATAGGGCATGGGAGCTACTATTTCTTGCACTTCTTGTCTTCCTCAACAGCCTTCCCCTTTAACTTCTGATTCTTCAGCTGGACAGGAGTACTGGTACTACACTCCTTTCCTGAATCAGAGTTTTTAGCCACTTGGAATCCATCTGAGATGAAAACATCCTTTTTCCTAGGGTCTACTTTCATCTTAGACTCAGCCACCTTCTTAGAAGTTTTCCTAGTTGCTTTGATCTTGTTCTTTCTGTCTTTGGTGGTCAGAGGTTCATCCTCATCTGTGTGGATGAGGTTTTCTACCTTATCCTTCACTGTGGTGGTCACCATTATTACATCATTCTTCTTCTCAAATGGGAGTGGATCGGTATTTAGAATCTCTTGCTCATCAATTCTACACCATGGCTATATTATAGACACATAAGAATGTGGTGGAGCAGTTTCATTGGTTCCTAACCCACTCTTGTTTTGATAGCATACCTTTGAATAGTATACTTCTTTGATTCAACCTCAGCTATTATTAGTTGGGGATGAGCCTCAGTCAACTTTGAAACCAAGTCTTTTATTTAAGCCCTGTAGGTCAAGTGTTCATGTTTTAAAGAGGATGCAGTATTCCCTATTGTAGTCTGATTCTGCTATCTTAAAATCCGATTCTGCTCTCTAACTCATCAATTTTAAATTTATAGTCAGATTCTTCCCTCTTAAAATTAGATTTTTCTATTTTTAAGGACTCAATATCAGACTTGATCTCCCTATTGTAGTCCGGATACATTTTAACCTTATCTATACCGGCTAGAGTAAAGAGATGTTCATATACCTTGGTATCATTGGTTCTAGCCATGAGAGCTTGAGAAGGGGTGACATCATGCACCATGAAGCTCCAATCAACCTCTTAAGCAATCGCTGCAGTTTCCTACTCAGTTGGCTTGGTTGCAACCTTTGGGGTAGCATGATGTTCGGAAGCTTGAGCTGCTCCAGGAGTAGATCTAGGAGCTTTGCATTCCTTTGCAAAATGACCAAGTTGGATACAATTGTAACATTTTGTCTTTGACTTAGTTAGTTTTGTAGAAATTGCCTTTTCTTTGCTCTATAGGTTAAAAGAGCCAAATGTTGGACAATGTCCATGTATTCTACATCGTCTGGGCTAAAACACTCTAGATCATCAAAGCAGAATTGAAAATCACCAGAATGTTCATTTCCTTAAACAAAAGCACAAATATCCTGAAAAGGACTTTGTTGAGCTTGTTGAGACCTAGGTGTCTTATGAAATATGATGTAAGGCCTACAGGAGTATGATGGCTGATGATTCTAGTTCAGATAGATCTGGGTCTGGGGAGTTCTTGAACCTTCAGCTACATGTAGAGCATTGCTGACAGGAGGGTTTGAGCTTCTATTCATTTGATGGCCCTTCTGAGTCTCTAGCTCCATACGGTATCCATCAAGGATCCCATATAATTCAGTTATGGTGAGTGTGTTTAGATTCTTAGTTCTCTTGATAGAGACACAATTGAAAGTCCATTCATGAGGAAGTGCACTCATGAACTTTCTTATTATGTCTATCTTCTCAAGAGTCACTCTCGTAGACTGAAGAGATGCGATTAAGTCCATATATCTGAAGTATTGTTGACTTAAGGTCTCACCAATAATATAAGTGAAGTTTTTAAACTTCTTCTTCAATATATCCTTCTTGGACTCTTTGGATTCAGAAGAACCAGAGTACATCAATGTTAAAGCATCAAAGAGTTCTTTGGCTGCCTTGAAGTCTTCAAAGCCTACCATTATGGAGTTTGGTATGGCTATACGTAGCACAGTCATTGCTTTGCTATCGATGTCCACTCTTTGTAAGTCTTCATCAGAGTATTATTCAACATCCTTCTCAATCATGGGACCATTACTAGTTGGTGATGCCACCTTTGGTTTGTATGGACCATAAGTGATAGACCTCCACATCCGGCTATCTGGATACTTGATGAAACCTTTAATGCGTTGACTCCAGCTCCTAAAATTATTAGGAGTAATGATAGGAGCCTTAGCTATGGTTCCTTTGTCAGTCTCAAAGTATTTATGGTTAAGGTTCATTTGAGTAAGGTGAGTAAGTATGAAGAAATAAGTGTAATTTGGGATGCTTAGATCCCACAATCAAGAGTCTAGATGCTCTAATACCAATTACAAGATCAGATTTGTCTCTCAACACAATATTTTACTCACAAACTCACTAAGTCTCACTCGTTTGATTATGCAGAATCTCTAGCTAAGTTGATGATAATATACTAATTTAATGAACACAAGAATTGATTTTCAAAATACTTGTATATATTACTTCTCAACTTAGTATTACAAGACTCTAACAAAGCATGCATAAAGAGTTACATTAAGAAACTATATACACTACTATCCACAGCCGGTTATACTTATAAAACCATCTGGAACTTACATCTAAACAAATACTACATTGCTAGAAGTAAGGTATCTAAGATAAAATACTATCCTAGATTAGGTAGTCATGACAGGTCCATGACTTATCTTTTGTTACCTACTAAAGTTGGTAGTTGTACTAACTGGTAAAAGGTGAAAAGTGGAATAAAGTATGGTCAACTATATGGGCATGGCAAAGCTCCTTGCAGTATATTAGATTTGATGGCATGTGTCAGTCAGACCATACTTATGTCCACTAGTCCATAGTTGATTCTTCCGAAGGTAAACTAGCTTTGGAAGAATAAGTTCTTTTGAGGCCAATTATACTTTGGAAGAATCAACTTCTTCCGAGTCTTTTGCAAGTCTTCAGGACTTCATTCTTTGGAAGGCTTTGCCTTGGATCTTCTAAGTTGAACACTTCGGAAGGAAAAATACTTAGTCTTTGGAAGACTTAGTTTTCCTTCGGAAGCTCCTCATACTTTAGTCTTCGGAAGATCTTCAGTTTGTCTTCAGAAGGGTTGATTTTGCTTCGGAAGACTTTCTTCAGTTGTAGTCAAAATCTTCTAAGGGTAGTTTGGTTACACCAGCCTCATTTGATACAATAACATTTTATTGGATACTCTCCCCAAGCTAAGGCTTATAGAGTATACAATCTCAGAACTAGAGTAGTTGAAGAATCAGCCAATATAATCTTCAATGAGCACACTCCCTATGTTAAAAGTTCTGGTCCTGATTGGTTATTTGATCTTTAGTTAATTACCAATTGTTTTAACAAATCTTGTGAGAATATTTCAAGATCTGTTGGAGCATATATTGTCATATATAGTGTGTCCGTCGCTTGACGAATAGTCTAGGCTTAATGTATTACACCTGATATGTTGTAAACACATGAAACTGGGTCATTCGCAGAAGCATATGTGAATGAGACTCAGTCGTACGACTGTGCCAGGCTAATGGGCCAGTCGTGCGACTGAGAGATGCGATTGGGGCATTCGTAAGACTGAACCATAAGAATCGTCCAGTCATACGATTGAACCATACGCAT
>BJCO01000096.1:0-20614 GCA_018326465.1 Flaveria floridana | reverse complement strand
CTTTTCATCTTATACTTAGAATTTATCATCTGGTCATACGACCACACTGTTGGTCGTATGAGCACTATTGGTCGTATCATCCCATACTTAGAATTATGTTTTGATCATACGACCACACTGTTGGTCGTATGAGCACTATTGGTCGTATCATCCCATACTTAGAATTATGTTTTGATCATACGACCACACTGTTGGTCGTATGAGCACTATTGGACTCTTCAACATACTTAGAATTATATTACTCAAGTACCCCACTCTACCAATGAGACTGAAGTTTTCAGATCATCAATATCCAGTTGTCACCCAAATCCACCATGAAAACCCTATCCAAAACCTCACAAATCTCATCTCCCTCATCCCATTACCCACCAACCCTTTCTCTTAACCCTTCGTCACCCCCATTTTCACTTCTGCAACCACACTCACCACCACCACCACCACCACAACAACAATGGCAGCCACCTCATGCTTCAACGCACTCTCAACCCCCACCAGATCATCATCATCATCTTCTTCACCTCGGTTGCAGACTCCGATCAAGCCCAACCACATCACCATCTGCCGCTCACAGAAACGTGAAGACGCCGTTACGACCGCTGATGCATCGATCAGTCGCCGGTTGGCGCTTACGGTTCTGATCGGAGCTGCTGCCGTTGGCGCCAAGGTGTCTCCGGCGGATGCTGCGTACGGTGAAGCTGGTACGTGTTACGATTTATGTAACGTAGTTGTTGAAATTAAGGCTTGAATTTGACGATTAGAATGGGAAATTGGAGATGAATTGTGTGTTTTTGGTGATTTGAATGGGAAATTGGAGATAAATTGTGTGTTTTTGATAATTTGAATGAGAAATTGGAGGTGAATTGTGTGTTTTTGGTGATTTGAATGGGAACTTGGAGGGTGAATTGTGTGTTTTTGGTGATTTGAATGGGTAATTGGAGATGAATTGTGTGTTTTTGACTTTTTGTGATTTGAATTCTAGCGAATGTGTTTGGGAAGCAGAAGTCGACGGAGTTCACGCAGTACGACGGACCAGGGTTCAAGCTGTCTATTCCGGCGAAGTGGAACCCTAGCAAAGAGGTGGAGTACCCTGGTCAAGTGCTTAGGTATGAAGATAACTTTGATACCACTAGCAATCTTGCAGTCATGGTTACACCTACTGATAAGAAATCCATCACTGATTTTGGTGCACCTGAGGATTTCCTCTCAAAGGTATATTGATAATGATTTTCTACGGGTGTTTTTACGACGTCAACTCACACAATCATCTAACATACTCTTAAGAAACGAATGTTGAGTGCTGTATGGTTATATTATTTTTCAGGTGGATTACTTGCTTGGGAAACAAGCTTACTTTGGAAAGACCGAGTCTGAGGTAACCATTTGTTGACATTTATGTATCCTTAAGGGTCATTTACAGTGGTTGTTTTAAGATTTTTAAAGGGTGTTATAGGATTTCACTTCATGTGATATTCTTATAATATAATGTTGTGAAATGAAAGTTATCATGAACCTAGTTCATGCAAGTAAACTTGTTAAAACAAGCTCATGCAGCCGTTTCAAGATTTTTAAAGGGTGTTCAAGATTTCTTTTTGCATGAAATTCTCATATTATTACGCTGTGAAATAAAAGTGATCATAAACCTAGGTGCATTACAAGTAACATGTTAAAACAAGTTGATACACTCGTTTCAAGATTCTAAAAGGGTTTTCAAGATTTCATTTTGCGTGATAATCTCATAATATAACGTTGTGAAATGAAAGTGATCATAAAACTAAGTTCATACAAGTAACAAGTTAAAACAAGTGATTTTTCATGAAGATTTGACCAGCCCTTTTAACACGTTTTTGTCTTTTTAATTAATTAACGAACAATTAATAGATTAAATTTGGTTACAAAATAATGATCCGATTTTTTAGACACACACATGATTATAAAAACTTTAATGATCAATTCCTTAAACCCCTCTTTGTTTTGATTGATTATCTTTAGGGAGGATTCGAATCAGATGCAGTTGCAACCGCTAATATATTGGAGGTTTCAACCCCTGACATCAATGGGAAAAAGTACTACTTTTTGTCTGTGTTAACAAGGACCGCTGACGGAGATGAGGGTGGCAAACACCAGTTGATCACCGCCACAGTGTCAGACGGAAAGCTTTACATTTGCAAGGCGCAAGCGGGTGACAAGAGATGGTTTAAAGGAGCAAGGAAATATGTTGAGGGAAGCGCGTCTTCATTCAATGTAGCTTAAGGGATTTGTAATTAGTATGCGCCACGCCTAAGAGTATGGCGTTTTTTTTGTATTGCACTCATCGAATTCCTCGCAGTGTTATGTGTTCATTAACGTGATTGTGGATAATTTTTCTAAAAACTATATATGAATATAAGGACCCTTTTGCATTTAGTCCATAAGTCACTGCATTTAGAATATGGTTTGTGTTACTTATACTGAAAGCCTTATTATTCATTTATTATGATTCTATCCTCATGCTCTTCCTTTGGTCGGATATAAAAATTAATAACTTCGTTTTGTAAAGGGTGTTTGGATTCTGGACTTGCTTAATTAAAAACTAATGAAAATGTATATAGAGTGAATTTGAAGTGGGTAACTTGTTTTTTTAAGTTTTTGGAATTTTTTAAGGAAAATAATGCCAAAACTCATAGGTTAACATGTTCAACAAAATAAATGAAAAAAGAAACATACGAAAATAACCATTTCCTGTGGTGTTACTGTGGTATGTTGGGATATACACATTTAATTTCACTCATGTAATATACATTGATCCCATAAATGTAAGCTTAAAATCATGTTGAACTTGTATGGGCACTAGCTTAACAACTTTTCACTCTCGTATCATCAACATGCAAACCTTCGATGGTAGTTAGCTTGCAAAACTCAATATAAATGCGAATTAGAAATGGACTCACGTATTATTTGTTTTCTTCACGTATCTAATTCATGATTTGTTTAAATACATAGAGAAAGATCGTCGTGTATCAATATATTTGTCAATATCAGTGATCCAAAAATATCACAGGTCTTTAAAATCACAAGATTAACTGTTATTTCATGTTTGTTCGCAACTCATACTAAACATGTGATTGTCATTCAAAAATGTTCACAACTACATAAAAGATAGAAAAGGTGATGCCTATAGTCCTACACCCAATATAGAAAAAGGTGGGTCCTATAGTCCTACACCCAATTTAGTTATTGTTTTGAAAAAACTGCATTCCGACTTAATGTTACAATATTCATAAGCTAAAGCTAGAAGATGACACAAACTCAAATAATTCTGAAAGCTTACCTTAGTTAAAAATAAAATTCTTGTATGAAGTGTTGGTTAATTTGGCTATCCACCATATGATTACTCACCAAATGAATGAGGAGTTGAAGTAATGGTAGGCAATGTTTTCAGAACCGGATCGGACGTTGAACCGGACGCCCTACTGGGTTGGTGGTCGGACCGGATTTAAGAACCAGATAACGTCATAATTATATATATAGTATATTATATATATAGTTATATATATAATAAAATATAAGTAATTTATATATGATTTATATATGTATTTTATAGTTATATATAAAACTTAAGTATATTTATAAATCTAACACACTAATTTATGGTTCAACACCCCGTTTTTACTCAAAAAATAAAATAAAAAAATATACCAAAAACCGGTCCGACCACCGGTTCGGGAAGAACCGGCCGGTTCGACCACTCAAAAACGATTCATACCTGACCGGACCGGCCACTGGACCGATCCCCGGTCGGACCGGCCGGTACGATCCGGTCGTGAAAACCTTGATGGTAGGTGGTTCACACCCAAAAGAATGATTCATGACTCCCTGTAGTGACGGAGCTTTAACAAAAGTATAAGGGGGCTAAAAGTTATAAAACCTAAATCAGAGGCGCGTACTTAATAATTAATATATATAAAATTTTCGGATGAAAACATATAAATTTCAACTTCTAAGCGAAAAAACAGGGAGGGCCCCAGCCTTAACTAACCTCCGCCCATGCTACCAAGTGAACCGACACCCTCGGAATTCACTAAATTCACCCATGCAAGAGCCTCGTTCCCTCGCAATTCACTAACCTTACTCGTGTAAGAGTCTCGTGCATCAGGTTTATATTTTATTTCTTTGAAAGTAATCTTATTTTACATTATACTCGGCCCATATTATATTTCCCCATTCTTGAAGCCACAAAGAAAAGCCCAAAACGCAGTGTTTGTAACGCCCAAGTTCTTACACCGGCTGAGTAGTACCACCGTATCCAACCACCGTCACCGGAAATTTTCACTCACAACCGCCGGAACACTCGCCGGAGGAAGAAGACATCCAACCTTATCACTCATACAATCGATCTTCTCACAAGGTACAATGTCTAGCGCTTATGGATATCATCCCATCTGTACTCCCACAACCTCTTCCACCAACCGCCATCCACCATCAAACTCAACAATCAGCCAAAACAACTGCTTCTGTCGCCAATTGAATCTGACTACATTCAACACTCCGTTATCGCTAACCTCCTCTCCTCGTGCTCGATTGCTTTCGTCCACCGCCGCTGCGGCGGCGAGGAGTGATGTAAACCCTAGGGATTCGGAGAAGAAGGAGGAAGATGAGGTGGAGGTGGAGGTTGAGGAGGATATGCCGTGGATACAGGAGAAGGCTTTGGATATTGTTGAGTATAGTGGCTCGGTAGTGCAGGCTCTACATGGTCCTAGGGTTGGTCGATCGTCGGTTCCATGGGTTCTAGCCGTTCCTTTGGCTTATGTTGGAATCTCGTTTGTTGTTTCGGTTTATAAGACCATTCGCAAGCTCACTTCACCTAAACAAGCTCGTCGGAGGCTGGTGAGTATGGCTTTCACCTTATTATTGTTGTGTTTACATGTTATGTTGAAATATCTTTAGTAGCTGTGAATGATTGCCAGTGTGGGCGAATTGTCTGAACTCTGAACAATAGGCCTGCAGACGCAATAGATTATAGATGATGTTGAACTTAGTGTTTGGGTTGAATATGCAAAAGTTTTGGGATGAGAGGGTAGTTTTATTAAGTTGGTAAATCAGAGAAGAACACCAGCTAAAACTATAAAGCTTGCTTGGAATAGTTTGTTTCGTTCACTTATTTTGTTGATTTCATAATGATTAAAAGAAAAAATTCAAGTCTAAAACCAAAAGAGAGAACCTCTATTCCCCAGAGTACTTAACATATTCTTAGCAAAGACAGAATTGAGAAAGCTTTTGGACCATAATTTATCTCACCAATATCCTGTACCATTTGATATTTGTTGTGGGCATGTGCTTAAACTTGGTAAAGGAATCCTTTTGAAAAAGGAAATGTTTTATTTTTCCTTGATAACTGAGAATAAAATGTATTGCATTTATAGTTGGTTGAAGGAGTATTGGCAAACACTTAGAAAGTATGAATATGATGGTGATAAAACACAACTAAACTTGTTTCTCTTTAATATTTTTTAATTAAACAAACAAACAAACAAACATAGCCAGTATATCCCACTAAAAAGCAAGGTCTGGGAGGGGTAGGTGGTGGCGAGTCTTTTCTCTATCTTGAGAGATAGAGAGACCGCTTCCAAAGAGACCTCCGACTCGAAAACGATAGCAATCAGATTATAGAGCATACAACACATAGGTATATATCACATAAGAGTTTAGAATAAGCAATAGGCATATTCATAAGTATATTCATAAGCATAACAACCAAACTATAGTGCATACATCCTATAAGCATACATCACATAAGCATAAGCATACGCATACGCATATGCATAAGCATAACAATCCAAAGATAGTGCATACATCAAATACGCAACATGCTTCACATATAAAGGACAAATGTCGATAACCTACACCTCACGCGGAGGGTCACACATCAAGTCTTCCTTCATGCACTTCTATCCTCGATCATGTGCTCGGAGAGGTGCAACTCTATCATATCCCGCCTAATTATCTCATCCCAAGTCAACTTAGGTCTTCCTCTACTCCTCCCTCCATATAAGGTGATGTTCTCTACTGCTCTAACCGGTGCTGACATCGGTCTCCTCTTCACGTGCCCAAACCATCTTAATCTTCCCTCTCGTATTTTATCCGTGATACAAGCCACCTCTAGCCTCTGCCGAAACACGCCGTTCCTTATCCGATTCAGTCTTGTGTGTTCACACATCCACCTCAGCATTCGCATTTCCGCGACCTCCATTTGTCACTTATGCGATTTCTTTATGGCCCAACAGTCTGTTACGTATAACATTACCGGACGTACTGCCACTTTACCTAGTCTTCCCTTTAATCTTGCTGGGAACCACTTATCACACAAAATCCTTGATGCTGCTCTCCACTTGCACCATCCTGCTTGAACACGGTGGGCTACATCACTTTGTATCTCTCCGTCCTCCTGTACGTACGAGCCTAGGTATTTGAATCTAGACGTCTGTGGGACCGCCAGACCCTGGATACTGATTTGGGTGTCATCTTCATTCTCTCCACTAAAGTTACAATGCATGTGTTCCATCTTAGAGCGACTTATCCTTAAGTCTTTACGCTCTAGTGCCGCTCTCCACTGTTCAAACCTCTCGTTAAGCACCCTTTTAGATTCTAATATTAACACAATATCATCCGCAAACAACATGCACCACAGGACTGGCTCCTGTATAGACTTGGTCATCTCATCCAACACTACTGTGAAGAGAAATGGACTCAATGCCGATCCTTGGTGAAGTCTCACTTCCACCGGGAAGAAGTCCGTGTCTCCGACTCGGGCTCGCACACATGTTTTTACCCCGTCATACATATCCCTGATTATCTTGAATCTTGATATATCTCTCTGGTACCCTTCTATCTCGTAGACTTTCCCAAATGAGTTGTCACGTAACAATGTCATGGGCTTTTTCTAGGTCAATGAATACCATATGGAGATCACTTTTCTTTTCTCTATATTTCTCCATTATCCTCCTTATGACGTGTATGACTTCTGTTGTAGAGCGATCCTTGCATAAATCCAAATTGGTTTATCGCTATCTGAGTTTCGCGTTTAATTCTCGTGTCGATAACTCTTTCCCATAGTTTCATCGTGTAACTCAAGAGCTTTATTCCCCTGTAGTTTGCGCAACTTTGGATCTCCTTTTTTCTTTTCTCTATATTTCTCCAATATTTTTTAATTAATCGGCTGAAAACTTTCTAAATGTTACTTAATGCATTATTGAATGACTAAAAAGATATATATTTTCAGGTTGGTAAAAATGCAGAGCTATGTAGATCAATAGATGAGCTACTTGAGAAAGAAGGAAATGGAATACAACAAGAAGTTTTAAAGGGGCTGACACAGAAGGTGATATACATTTAACTTTTTGGTCTTGCTATTTGTCTTGGTCATGATAAACATGTATATCTTGTTATCTTTTTATTTTGATTTCCACATTCTGCATACATTAAAATCCCTCCATAAAATTATTTTTTTTAAAATCATATAAAACTTTTTATTATCGGAGAAACCTTTTTGCCTTTTCTTTTTCACATCAAGAATGGTGTTTGATTGGTTTGACACTTATAATAGCACAAAACATTGTGTTGCAGTGTTCTACATTTAATTGTGGTTTATTGTTTTAGCTTATTTTGAGATGCTTTTTCTTATGATCACTCCGCAATTTGTTTGTGCTAAATGGCTTTTTGTTGTAATTTTTCGCCATTGCAGCGTGTAACTGTTCTTATACTTCTACATTAGAAAAAAGAGTATTTTTTTATAACTTTTCAGCTAATAATTTCTGGCCTTGTGTCTTTTCTAGTTTCTTTCTTAATTGGATCCAGTAAAGAGAATTGAGTTTTTCATATTTTTACTCCATGCAGACAGGCTTCAGCACTGGAGAAATTTTGCGTAAATACATCCGCTACTCCTTGAATGTAAAGCCATTCAACCCACAACTAGTTGCAGCATTGATTCAACTCAGGAAAGCAACAATGTTGGATGATTCTCAAGTTGCTGAAATTCTAAATGAAATTTCAAGGCGTATTGTTAAAGATTATGGTAAATATATGTCAAATATAACTTATAAAGTATATCCGTAGATTATTCCTGAACTCCTATAAGAGCAAATCTAAAATCCTAAATGGCTAAATATATTGGCTCCTAACACACTTCAACATGTAAGGTTCATATATTTGTGTCTCGTAATGATTCTTCCGCGTTGCAGGTCCTGTTGTCATGGATACGTCAGGATATTCTGAAAAAGGCTTAAGGCGAAAACTTGCTGTCCAAGCTCTCTTTGGAAAGATCTTTTATCTTTCAGAGGTAAAATGAACAAAAGTGTTTTTTTTTCTGTGTTATTCTAAAGTGACTTTAAATTCTGCTCTTTGAAGAATTTCTTCAACTTCTATGTCCAAACATTTCATCCTACTCCCGTGTTTTATTACGTATGTATATACTTCTAATCACACATCACATTTGTTCAACTTAATCACATTTTATAACATGAATCATCAAACAATTGAGATGGTTAACATTTTGTCCATCAATTTATTCTTCTTCTCATCCTCATCTCCAAGCTCGATCTACATTAATTAATATGATTGAAATAGGATGATAAGTCGAAAATGATATGGTTGATATGTCTATATAGTTCTATATGAATCCGTACTTATGTTGACTGTATCCACTTTACTCTGTGTTACCAGTTACCCGAGTTTTGTGCAAGAGACAACTCCTTGATAGTGAAAGAAATATTTGGTGTTGCAGAGTAAGCATCTTTCTTTTTGGATTATAATTACCTTTTTAGCTTTCATATTTTTGGAATATTCCCAGAAATACATAGGGTGGGACTTGATTATTTTTGCCAAGTACCATGGTTTTAAATGTTTGTGTTCTGCAAGTTTTCTTGTGGTTGGGGGTGGGGTGTTCTAACCACAATGGTATTTTTTTATCCAAAACATCACGTACAATGGCCACCAAGTAATTTACTCTCTCTGCGTTTTTCACTTCACATCCCAATTGCATAATGGTTGCAAAACGGGTGAGGTGGGCAACAGTAAACTGGTTTTGGATCAAATTAATAGGTACAGGTGAGCCAACCTACAAATAAATTTTATCCATTTTACAAAAAAAAAACATCAAACTTCCTTTAATAAAGCTATTTGGAAGGTTTTCAAAAGTTTAAGCTATTTGATCTGTTAGAGATGAGACTAAAGCGACCCCTCTATAGTTAAACGGGTTGAAATTGGCACCTCTATGGTTGTGGAACTAACAAGTGTTGCTATGTTGTTTAATTGAGTTGACAATGAAATTTAAATTGGCAGTGAGGATGCTGAGAGGCTTCGGTTGCATACAGTTGCAGAAGCTGGTGATATGGGTTCACTGGAAAAGATGGTCGATGGTTCGGATTCAGAGGATTCAGGTGAAGGCTCTTGATCAGGAACTCCTTAGGTTTTGGTCCTCCATGCTTTTGTAAGACTACTGAGAGATACAACCCTTATGCGGCTCGAGAAATTATAATGTATTAGATTCAATAACAAAGTCCATGTGTGCAAAATTTCAGGTTATATATACTTTTATTCTTATTTTTTAAAGTATCATATTTTGGTGACCATGATCAGAAAACACGTTTTTAAGAATGAGTTGAGTACACAATGACGGGACTCTTCAAACCTTTAATAATGGCATATGTTTGTTGCGTACTTTGATCTATTATGGCACAAAATGCATCTCTTCAGGAACTAATTTAATCATGACTTATGACTTTTGCTCGTTGCATACCTTGTTTTACTGCTGCACGTGTAGCACTTGCCCTTGTGGGTTGAACGTCATTTGCCTCCCCTTTTCTTGTACCTGAAAGCACAGCACCAAGAAACCACTGGCCTAGAGAAACTTGTTTTAATATGAGTAACGCCCTTTTGTATGTTAGACTTGTTAGTAAACTAATAGGTCCACGTCAAACCTTACTATTCTTTTTGGAGCTCCTACCGTTTGCGGTGGTTTCAGTTGAGCTTATGGTATGAATTCGATTTGGGTCTCAGGTACATATTTGGTTCTATCCGGCTAAAAACAATTACTAGAAAAAGTGAATGATCAAATTGTTGGTAACATGGTTGTAATGAATCAAGACAAAAAGGTTGTGTTGTTTGGATCCATTTGAGATAAAAGAAATTGAAGATTTGAAGTGTTTAATAAGAACAAGAGAATTGATAGATACTGATTTGTAAGTTTGAATGGTATTCTACATGAATAATAACAAAAATAAAATAAAATCATTATCTTTATTCACAAGACTGGATAAAAATTCAAACGTCGTAATGTAACGAGAGATCCTTCGTTTAGACTACTTCCAACGCAACCCTTTGTGGCGTGGTATTCTCGCGATACCGATAGTCAAGATCACCACCTCACTCGTATACATATACATATATACATACCCAGCAGATCCAGTCGTATACATATATAACTTCTTAAAAGAATTATAATGTTATTAAAAAAACCATTGATAAAAATTTTATTCTGTCAAAAAAATAAATAAATATTTTATTTAGGTTTCTAACTATCTATCATGGAAATTTGAAAATCTTGATCCTTCCTCCCATAAACCACCACCATCACCACCACCACCACCACCATCACCGCCGTCGCCGTCGCGGCGTCCGACGAGATGGGCAGACTGTCAATCATCATATACACCACATTAGCTTTGCTCCTCTTCCTCCTCATCTCCCACTCCCCCAACAAATCCCCTCACCGGAACACCCACCCCCACCCCCACCACCGTCGCCTCAAACTCCGATCAAATTTCTCCTTCAATTCCACCACCCCTATCCCCACCGACCACCACATCTCATTCGACCCTCTAATCGCCGAAATCGAGCGCAAAAGAGACGACAAATTGTGGGAAAAAACTCACTTCTTCAACGATCATCATCATGATCATGATCATGAGGATGATCATGAATCAGAAGATGAAGAGTCAGATTCACTCGAGGGTCATGGGATGGAATCACAATCTGGGTGGGAGGACTTTCTCAACGCTGAAGATTACTTGAATGATGAGCATAAGTTCAATATTACGCATAGGTTGATCTTGCTGTTCCCCAGGATTGATGTTGATCCTGCAGATGGTTTTGTTACTGAAAATGAGCTTACTGAATGGAACCTTGAGCAATCGCAGAGGGAAGTGGTTCACCGGAGTCAAAGGGAGATGGAGTTGCATGATAGGAATCATGATGGTTTGGTGTCTTTTGCTGAATATCAGCCTCCCACTTGGGTTCGTGATTCAGGTAATGTGTTTGTGAACCATTGTGTGATGGATTATCAAGATGAATCAACTGTTTGCTCATTGCAATGAAGATGATCATCTTTGTGATGATAGATGTTTCTCCTTTTGCATGCCATTCTTTTATTGTAGCCATTTAATAAGGTTTAGTTTTAGGATTCTGATGTTGTTAATGACTGAATTTTTACATTCTATGGAGGCTTGAACAGTATAGAATAGATACATTTATGGTATCTGGTGTATAGATTGTGGTGTCACACTTTATGAGGTGGAGGGTTCAAGTTTCATTGTGGACAGTGGTGTAAATTTAGGAGTACGATTAGATGGATGATGTGTGTGTGTTTGATGTTACAAAAGTATATAATAAAGAAGTTGCAGAATTTTTTAGGAGTTTGTAAAGGAGTTATGATCATGTAGTGGTGCATGATAGAGTTGAGGGTTTTCTAGTGTTGATTTACATCTTGTTTCCTTTAGAGCAAAAACGAAAGAAATGCACAATAAAAGAAGTTGAAAACATGGATTTGGACCATTGAATGATGGGTGTGCTTTGTGTTTATTTATGTATATAGTTGAAGGCTTATATCATACAAGCTGTCAAGTATTTCAGAGAAACATGGACCAAACTTAATGTATCCTCTTCCTGATTCTTATAAAGCTTTGTAGTAAATCTTAAAGTAAGTTTCTGCATGTTGTTTTTATATCTGAATATTTCACTTATAACTTGACATATGGTTGCTAGATAGTAATTCTTTTGGTTATGATATGGGTTGGTGGAAAGATGAGCATTTTAATGCATCTGACGCTGACGAGGATGGTTTTCTGAATATAACTGAATTCAATGAGTAAGTGACCTTATTTTTAAGTCCATGTATTTATAGCTTCTTTCTAGACTATGTGATAGACTTATGTGTTGTGTTATTAATTCATGCCATTTTTTGTGATATATAGTTTTCAGCATCCTGCGGACACTAACAATCCAAGATTGCTTCTGTGGCTATGCAAGGAGGAAGTAAGGTGGCATGCTAGTTTTAATTTCAACTTATTTTTAAAACTGCACATTATACATATGCATATGCAAATATACAATTATCTGCACAGACATGTATGCATCTAGGTTATTTATTATTTTGCGTGGCTGAACCTCAATTTTGGTTGTTAGGATAGACCAGGTCATCCTATTACTCATCTTGGTTTTGATCCCATATATATAAAATTATGTATTTCTTTTTATCTGCTTAGTGATGGTGATCCACTTGATATCTGTTTATTGCTACTTAGTAACCATTTATTCAATTCCAACATGTAAGGGGTCTTGGATGTGCATATGAAGAGTGATTATGTGATGTTGAATAATCAAGATACAATGGTCACCTGTAATAAAACTGATTGTAGGAGATAGTGTTTGGATGTGCTTGTGTTGTTTGATCATGGCAAATTTTTTGTATTTAGAAAAGAATGTACAAAATGACCATAAAGGAGAGACGAGGAGGAAGTAAATGTTTCTCGAGGTTATGCGGATACTTGAGATTTTATTTTACCTTCCAATGAGCAGTCTGGTTGTAGCTATAGTGACACTGATTATCCACATATAAAAACTGATTATCACAACTACAACATGCAGTAATCAGATTAACAATTTCACCTAGAGTTCCTAACCTCAGTGGTTCTAAATTTCCTTGACTGCGTGCAGGGAAAGAGACACTGACAAAGATGGTCACTTAAATTTCAAAGAATTCTTCCATGGACTATTTGACATGGTAAGAAACTACGATGAAGATGCTCAAAATTCTTCTTCACATGAATCTACTGATTCATTGGAAATCCCAGCAAGAAGTTTTTTTGCCCAGCTTGACAAAGATGGTGACGGGTAAATTTAGATCCATATATTATTAACTTTTTAAAGATATGGGAAATCCAATAGGATTGCATATTACACATGTCCATAACGTGGTAGTTTTGATGAGGATAAGCTTTCTTCTTGTAGATACTTGTCTGATGTGGAACTGCTACCTATCATTGGAAAGCTTCATCCATCAGAGCGTTACTATGCTAAACAGCAGGCTGATTATATTATATCACAGGTAACCATGTTTAGGATTGATCTCTTATTGCAGCTTGGCCTTAAGTTATGGTAATTTTATGTAGACAAAAATATATTTTAACCAGCTAAATAGGGTTTAGCTCAATTAGTTTCTACTCTCTCCATTTGCAGTGAGTACTCCTGATAAGTGGTAGTAGTGTTATAATGTATTTCAAGTTCCAATGGCGTAAATTTTTACGGCACCTAGGTAGAACCATGTTTGTGTTATGTTGGGATGATTAGGAATCTTAAAATGCTTATGGTTCTAATGACATGTTTATTGTTGTGGCCAAATAAACATCAGCTGGGCAATTGAGTAAATCCTTCTTTGGCATTAGCCAGTTTGACCTTAATTGTCAACTTTAGAAAGGATTTTAGCCTATCTATGTAAATTTGAATTTGGACTCGTTAAAAGTAAGCTATTTAATCACCAAATCCTGAATTCTCTATTTTCACTTCAGGCTGATACGGATAAAGATGGACGCTTATCATTGACAGAAATGATTGAAAGTCCATATGTATTTTATAGTGCTATCTTTAACGAGGATGAAGATGAAGATTACGAATACCATGAGGAGTTTCGTTGATCTGAGTTCTCGCAGAGAGCCAGAGACTGGTCTACAATTCATTTGGTGTACGGATTTTAATCTTTGCAGCATAGTTATAGGATTCAATGATGTTCTTCATCTGTAATAGCTAGGTCCTATAGCAATTTGATGTCAGTTTGTCCTAGTTCGTACTTCAGTTAGGTACGATTTCAAGATAGCAAACTTTTTTTACTGGTTCTTGCTTCAGCTTCTGAACCATATGTACGATTTCAAGATAGCAAACATTTTTGTCCACTTAAGGAAATCTTTGTCGAATGGATTGCAAGTAGAAAAGTATTTGTTGTCATTTAACCGATTCAAATGAAAACACACCACAAAACGTGTCATTTAACCGATTCAAATGAAAACGCACCACAAAACTACGTTAATAAGGATGACACCTGTAACATCCAGCCTCTTACATCATCCAATGATGTTTGTTTTAGTGGCAAAGCTCACAATGTGAGTTTAATTCTTTTGAGTGGAAAAGCATCAGGGATTTATACTACTCTAATTCAAATACGGTTAACTGTAAAGTTCTTCACTTCGTATACGTATTCATAATAATAATATTGTGAACTTCACTATCTCGAACACAAACATAAGGAAATGAAATGCAAATTATAACATCCAAGAGCAGTTACGAAGGTTACAAGTTTCTAATGTACGAAACCAGGAGCGCCAAAAAACATGTCTCCCCTTTCAACTCCCACCAGTGTACATCTCTAAGGTCTATACACACAAGTCATCCTACTAGTTAAATTTTAAGACCAATGATAACTATTATTTGAACCATTCACCACCACCTGCATCTGCCACCATCGCCACCATCGCCACCAAAAGTAACCACATTCCTTGCAGAACCAACACGAAACACATGCGAAGTATTCATAACTTGAGCTTGTCATTTGTTAAGATACCATTTGGGACCATAACATGATCAAGTAACACTTAAAAGCCATTGTAAAATGCTTTCTACAACATCCAACACATCATCTTACCGACTCAGGGTTCACTTGACCACTGGTTTCTTTATGACCACTCAAACCAGCAACCTGCACGGACCGTTGTGAGAAATCAATCAACATCTTCCTCTGATTATTATCAGTGTGTGGAAGACTAGCACGCAGAAGCTCAACCGGCATTTCCCTACTGATGGCTTGAGCCACCTCTGAAACAGTAATGTCTGTGCTTGGTGAGGCGCGTGTACACATAGCTTGCACTAAACTATCATACTTGCTTAAGCAGTATTTTGTAAGAAGCCCAAAGAAAGCATCAAATGAAGCTTGCCAAAGCTTCGGGTTTTGCAACCTGGGGTCGGTGGAACCTTGAGGATTACTTAACAATTTAGTGGCCCGATCCAAAACCGCTTTGAGAATAACTGAAGCCCCGTCACCAGAAGGGCTCCCTAGTGGTCTAAGTGGCGGCTGCTCTGAAGAACACACCACTGCTGCTAGACAAGCACTCAGGGAATTAAGATCCATTGACCCAATACAAGTGGAGACTGTTTTGGCTAGACTGGAAACAGTCAACGAAGCTTCATGGTCAGAAGGAAGACCGCCAAATAGATACCTCAAGTGACGGAATATGGTCATGCATACTATACGAGCTAGCTCACCGTTTGGTGACAGAAGTTGAAGGTATTTTGATACAAGTTTCTGACCCTTGGGAAGAGATACTATTCGTAAAAAGACAATATCATCCTTAGGAGTCAACTCGACTGAGTTTGACTTTTTTCCGAGTGGGTCAACAAGCTGAAGTGACGTGGCCAACCCTTCAAGAAGAATCTGCCTTTTTTGTCTCATTTGAACACCATTGTCTTGAGGCGGATTAAACTGCAAGAGACGATCGATGTCATCTACATCTAGAAGAACACAAAGGCAGTCCTCGATTGTAATTCTGGCAGCAAACATCAATTCTTGTTCTAATGGTTTCTCAGATGATTTTCCTTCAGTGCCAGCTGGCGGGTCAACTTCAAGAAGCGGTTGTGGCCTACGGATGAAGGGAAGTGATATCCTTCCATTAGCATCAATATTGAAACTATTTTTAGTTTCTGTACTGTTACGCGAGGATTTAGAAGGAGAATCTTTAAGATGAGCTGGACAGAATCGGGTTTTTGATTTTGAATCAGAATTTTTGGCAACACGGGCTTGGTGATAATAATCGTCTATATAAGGGTCGTTGCTGTGAGTTGCAGCATGCTGAATCTTAAGAACGGATTCAATCTCTTCAGAATTCATATATTTGGAGTTAAAATGTACCCGAAATTTATCATTCTTTTTATTACTACCATCAGATCCCTGGCGTGAAAGGCGTCCACTACCATGCCGACTGCTACCACTTTTTTGAGTTGTTTTGGTTTTGTGATTACTTAAATGTAGCGGACGAGAAGAGAGCGGATACATCTGAAGTGGTGAGAACGGGCCAATCGAGTGATGATGTGGTGACATAAAATGCGGACTTAGTGACCCGTTATGAAGCAACTTCTGTTGAAAAGTGTTGCTTAATAGACCCGCATGGTCAATATGTAGCATATGATTGGTCCAGTTGTTTTGTGGCTGAGCGTGTCGCGAAAGGCCGGGAGGGATTAGGTGGGATCCACTTCCTCTATAACCCCGGGATGCATGAAGAGCCCCACTTAACTGCAGACTATTGTTATTCTCCAAAAAGGGTAACTGGGGGTTAGTGATGGTGGGAGCAAGATTCATAAGATGTGAATGTTGACGTGGAGAGGAGAGATTGGTTTGACCGATAGGAGGGAAGGAAGGGAATGATGAGTCGGGTGCTAAAACGGGTTC
The DNA here is from genome assembly GCA_018326465.1 of Flaveria floridana. Taxonomy (NCBI): domain Eukaryota; kingdom Viridiplantae; phylum Streptophyta; class Magnoliopsida; order Asterales; family Asteraceae; genus Flaveria; species Flaveria floridana. The sequence continues at coordinate 3,876 of BJCO01000096.1, read as the reverse complement.
GCTGAAGAACTGATTGGGTTCGTGAGGGTATGATGTAGCTCTGTACAAAGGTTTTGAATCAGAGCGAAGATGTGGTTGTGATGACCATCTTCTGTTACCTTGGTAGTTTTCAGTGTCGGAGATATGATGGTCCAACCAATCGGTTGATTCTCTTTCTTGTAACCATTCAGAGGCAGATGAACCTGCATTTTATTTAGTTAATTAACTGTAGAAATAGCGCTCTTTAAATATACTAACATTATCATATATAAATGTACAAATAAAATATAAAACTAGAACAAACACATTCAAGTACCTAGACGTGGATATATGAAAGAATAAATTGGATTAAAGGGTAACCAACATTGGTCGATTCTATTTTACTAGGTAGCTAACTATTCTATTTTATGCCAGAAAAAAGACATTCAAGGTTAAAAAGGAATAATATGAGGTAACTTTTTTAAGTTCATCGGTTCCATCTGCCATGTCTGAAACGAGTCAATTGATCAAAGTTACTTCCACATCAACATTTTGAACAGGTTAGCATGCATCATTACCTTGAAAATCGAAACTTTGTAAGTTTGTTAGTTTTAATCAGAACTTACAAAACATTGATGGTTGTCTATTGAGAAAAGGAGGTGGTTACCTACAACGAACATTCGACCAAAGTTGTGTACTCTTTTATGCGGTTAGGCCGTTAAAGTACTCCATGAGTACTTGTGGCAAATAAATGCTTCTCAAATATTTAATATAAGATTAAAACAAAAGATCTGATAAATTATGTACTCACTTTCCCTTGAAATAGATCCAGATCCTGATCCTCGGTCACCAATAACTCCCGGATGCCTTGGTCCGCTTACTGTTCTGTTTAACTGCAATAAGAAAGCATATTTATCATACCACATTTACTTGCTTTTCCACAAAATTAAGAGAAATAAGAAAAGAAATGATTATAATATCAGCATCGAAACTTTGAAAGCTATAGAAACAAGTGAAACTCATGAAGAATTCGAGCATCTAGTTTTTGCACTTGCAGTATATCATATATCATAGTTCAATTACAGGTTAAAGCTTATAAGAGAAAGCAATACGAGGCTGCTAGTGCACACTTTAGAGGGAAGAGAACCGGTAAACAAAATAGTTCAACGACTGCCATCCAATGTTTAAACCAACTACAATGTTTGAAAACAGAGCAAAAACTACTAAATAAATAATCATTTGCATTTCCTAAAAGAACAAAACATATAAAACTTTTCTTTAAGCTTATGATCTGAAAACAAACTTTGGTTTTACATCAACCGGAGCAAGTTTTATAAGCTTCGCATAAGAGTCAAGCAAATGTGAGCAGCGAGCAGCAGAAATTTTCAAGCACTTTCTCTTTTCTTCCAGATGCAGGGCTGCTTTTCTTGATAGTGTTATATGATAACCCGTATTACCATCAGGGGCATCATTAGCTTTTCCCATGAGCATATTTATTTTTTTGTTACAAATAGACTTACTTTTTAATACAGGGAAAATAACAGCACTACACTTCAAAACAAACGATTTTAGATGATTTTTGAAAGCTTGAAAGCAAAAATAACCAAAGCCACCATACGTGGTGCTAACTGCTTTTGTAAACTGTAGACTTTTTTCCCTTCTGCGTCTTCACTGTACTCACTTTCCTCATCCGAATATCTTAAAGTGCACAAACATAATATTATTTTCTTATGCTAGACACGTTACATAAAGTACGCAACAGAAGCACGCATATAACTATATAAGTAACTTATTTTTTCACAAAAAATGCAGACACTTCATAATTAGAAGCTAGTCTTGGTTAAAAGCAATTCAGAAACTAGAGGGTTTGTGACATCTGAACAGAATTCTCCTATTTCAGATCATTACAAGCTTTTCCTTTTTAGACTACATCACTTGTAACCAAAAGAATAATAGTCACTGCAAGCAAATATGTTATTGAAGAAAGCTAACCTTTGAAAATATGGTAGATAGATCATCTAAATCTGATAGAGACCCAACGCCTGATTCCTGGTGATAGAAAGTGAACATAGAACAACAGTTAGCAAAAGCAGACGAGATGTATTCAAAATTCTGCACTAGTGATATTAAACAACAACATAGCAAATCTAGAAGTTAAACAAAATAGATAAATATGTAAAATGGTTAATGGCAACTTCAGAAGTCAACATGGCATTGCCGAATGAATTATTTGGTAGACAGATCATCAATCATCATACCACAGTACAGCACAACTAAAAGCCATGGGAATTCTGTCGTGGATGCATATAATAATACACAAAATAAGTGGACAGAATACCATAAGTTGCATAGTTAAGGAAAAATAGTTCAGTAATTTAATTAGCCAGGGAAAAACCATCAAAAAGGGCAACTAACAAGTACGATAGCCATTGGCAAACTATATTAGCATACAAAACAGACAAGCATACCTCCTCTCTTTCAAACAAACGGTACTCATCATCACCATGTCCACTTAGAGGTTTATCTTCTTCTTCAACTTCCAAACACCCAAAATCAGCCTTATCCAAAATGTCATTACCAAAAAAAGCATACTGTGATGCATCAAAGAGTTTGTCATCTGCAATACAATCGAAAACAGATCCACTTCAGAAACAATTTTCATAGTAACCAACCGTTAAAAGCCAAAACAAGACCCCCAAATCAGAAACAACAAAAAAATAATCATCTTATGCTCGTACAAAATGCAGCTTGCAAATTTTTTGTAAATCAGAAAGAACAAAGAACAAACCACACCACACCTCATTATCACGATTAGTTTCCATGTAAAGTTTGTAGATTTATATCTAAAACACATGTCTCCAATTCTTAGTTTCAAGAGTCTTTGTAATTCAAATTACTGTTCATATAAAACAATTAACACAAATCTTTAGGTTAAAAGACCCAACAGCATGACACCCAAAAGTCAAACGAACTTTCTCAGTCCTGCAGGAGGTTCAGTAACCTCTACAACTCACGCAATTAATCTTCGAGATCTCAATCTATTACACGCGAATTCAATATTACACCCAGCTGAACGTATTCACACCGACAACTATCACAAATTCACAACCATCAAACACCAAGAATCGAACCCAGTGAGCAATCAATCAGAAACCCTAAAAATCAAGACAATTTGCAAACCAAAGGGGGAAGAAATGAGCTCACTTGATACGGAAGCCCCAATGATGGTGCTGAAGTCTTTACTACCACCAGATCTCTCCATACCCACGAGCTGAAAAGGGGAAATCTAGGGTTTTTAGGGCACAGATCGAAGGGAAAAAGGGGAATTTCACCATTAAACGATGGTAATGAAAGGGATTGCGTCTGGAGTTGATGTTGTTCTACTACGCAAAGCTATAAAGGAAGTAGCATTACACTTTCCGCTACTTGTATTTTACAATTTGTTGGATCTAAACGTATGGTTATTGGATTTTTATATACATGGTCAACACGTCTATTAAATATTAACAAGATTATTATTTGGTTTGTAATCCGGTGGTAATAGTTTAACATTAGACGGAAAAAATAAATGTTTAAATTTTAACATAAAAGTTAATGTAGTTAAGGAGCTGTGTATGAGTGTAATTGTGTGAGTAGCGGTTTAAAAATAAAAATAAAAATTATTAACAACACTGACATATTAAATTTGTGTCTGCTAGCATTAAATGTGACGTTAAATAATGGATCAACAAGAAACCAAGAGGATGAACGGTGGAGGAATGATGATTTGTCATGATAAAGCTCAGGTATGATAGCATGGTGAAACAATTTATAATGGTTTGATCCAGTGTTTTCACGGCCGGATCGGACCGGCCGGTCCGACCGGTCGAACCGGGGATCGGCTTGGTGGGCGGTCCGGTCGTGTATGATTCGTTTTGT